>CM055267.1:12398039-12564804 GCA_029237695.1 Conchocele bisecta
ATCACCTATTGACCTCATTTTCGGGGAGGTTGGCAGTGCAGTGACCATGATGGTTTGGGCAGCTGATATCTCCACCCTGATTTCTTAGCTTACTACCTATTATGCACAGCTTACTGCCAACAAATGCCCCACTGATTAATTTATCTTTGGTATTATTCTCGCACATAGTGGTTGTCACGATTGTACCCGCTTGAAATGGTGTACTGTCGCTATTGAATATTTGGTTATTGTAGCAAGAGTCACCTTCAACTCGAACCGTCTTGCTACGTTTATTGCCACAGAGTTCATTCTCTCTGGCCACAGTTTGTCTGATTTCATGCATACTTTTAGTGTTTAAGGCCAACCATAGACTCTGCTATCCTATTTGACTGCTTTTGCATAGAGTTATACGTCGGCGGAATTATGTTTGTGTTTACCACAGCGACAAGCACCATAATTACTGTTGGTGTGCTCATAAGGCCCAGCTGCAAACCCACATTAGCTTTCCCTGATTTCCTACCCTTTCGACTTGACGGAACCTCTTCATATAGTTTTATAATATTTACTTTTATACTACATCGGGTGCATTTTAGCCGCTCAGGCCCAACAAATGCCCCATTTTCTTGATGCGGCCGCATCAAATACCATTTCGCCACTACAGTGCGTATTAAAGGCGCGATACTGTTTATTTCAGTATTAAACATCTTCTGGACCTCATACGGTCGATATAATTTGTTTATCAACAGATCGGGGTGTACGGATGCATTTTGCGGTACGGCGCATTCGTCAATGAGTTTCGGACGCTTCGACAGAGAGCGCAGAACAGTTACATCATTGTCCGTACCATCAACATCTTTACAGGTAAACGTTTTATTTTCATTTACATTAACCCGGGATTCAAATGAGTCTTTGGTTAGCCTGATGTACCTATGATTTGTTCCATTTGGTGAGTGAGAAGAAATTTTGTTACCTTTATTTTCATTTACCCGCCCCGTTTGAAATCCGCATTTTTTACCCCGCCTCCTATGCTTATTGGCCGGCATGTTTTCATTAGGTTAACCAAGTTCACTCTGAGCAGTGCATATCGGTAGAGAAATATATGGGATAGCATTGCTCATTTAACAGGCAGTGTCTATACCCTAAGGAAACAAGTGTCAACACGGGCACACGTGATTCAATTTCCTGTGACATTTTAACACTTCTATGTCTGAATTCGCTGGCAGCAATCATACACTGGGCTGGTTTCAATTTAATTTGACACGTATCATTCTGGCATGTCACTAAGTTATGCGGACAAATGTTTCTATGCAAATTACAACATGTAGATTGACTAAATACTTCGAAAGTCACTTTTTCGCCCTGTTTTTATGATAAAAAAAAGATGACAAAAATACTCCGAAATCACCCGACTTTCGATAAATTTAATCGTTTTAACCCCATAATTGTGGAACAGCCAATATTTTTGACAAGCACCATCTATTTTATAATAATTTTTTACAAGTGCATCAACAATATAGACTTTTCCTAAGAAATATATGAGAAAATAATACTCTGGAAAATTCTGGTGAAACTGAAGTTTCCGCAGCTGGACAGCCATAATTATATGACCATTCTTAAATTGCCACTGTTGAAAAGTTAGTCTTCTAAATAATGTCAAATTACATTTGCTGTCACGAAATAGGTCAGACAAGACAATGGTAGGCAGTTTATTGAGATATTATAGCAAAAAAATGCGCTTATAGGTATCACTGTGCTAAATATAGTACACATCGGCCAGGGGGTATGCTTTAGTAGTCCGGTATCAAAAAAATAGTGCAGACGTTTTGAGGCCACAGACCCAGTTTGCTTGTAAATCCTGATCCATTACAGCCCAATTTTACTTGAGAAACATGTTGGGGTGTTTTTAACACCAGTTTCCAGCATATTTCTAGCATTTAAAAGAAATTACTGAGCCTGCTTGTCACGTGATGTGAACACTACGTCACATGACACTTTGATGATAAACAATATGGCGGACAGGACAATGTTGAAATTTTCTTTCTTAGGAGTAAGTGAACATATTGTTTAATTAGTGAAAATCCGGTGCAGACAGGTTGCAGGTTATGAACAGGTAGGTTCCACAGCATCCATACGAATAGTGAAAGTGTGAGAGAATGGCCATATTTGGAGGAATCGGTTAAGTTGTATAGTAAAACTAATTGGTGGTTACTAGCCTATATACTGGCTTCACCTACAGAAGGTCCCTTATCTGGTGAACAACTGACACGCGGACAAACTCGGCCGGCACGGATAGTGGACGTCCGTAATACTAAAAGGGGTCTTTTCCCTAGCGAAACCAGCACACGCAGTCAACGAGTTCTCTACCACACACATGCATAGTCTGTGGCAAATATGGCGTGACATCAATACAACATTGCTCATAAAATGGATGTGTATTTAAATCCGCAAAAAGGACACGCATAAACGTATTTCCACCAATACAACATAAGCCCCCTTATTACACGCACATTGTACATGGCAAATGTACATGCTAAATCACAGGTATGTAAAAATCACAGGTGTGTGAAATCACAGGCATGTGGAATCACAGGTATCTGGAATCACAGGTATGTGAAATCAATAGTACGCACAACAATACAACACAGTACCACACATCACAAATATACAATTATACGGAATGTACAAGAATGCACGTGTCACGCGACATATCTCCCCCTAAACAAAAAGTGTTTACACTTTCGTGCACAATCGCGAGACACGTTGGCACAGCTGAATCTACCCCGATATCCTGCTCAGGTAGTCTGCCCCCAGATTGTCGGCCCCTTTTATCGCAACAATACGCATTCGGTAAGGTTGCAGTATCAAGGCCCACCTCATTAGTCGGGAATTTGCAATCTTGGCTTTGTTTAGGTAAACCAACGGTTGGTGGTCCGTTTCTAGGATGAATTCCCCCCCCCCCCCCAACAAATAACGGTGGAACTTCTCGACCCCCACACACGACTGCCAGACACTCCTTCTCAACTACCGAATAATTGCGTTCCCTTGGCAACATCTTTTTGCTGGCATACGCTATCGGAAGTGGGATACCATCCTGCTCTTGCAACAGTATTGCCCCTAACCCAATGTCGGAAGCATCCGTCCTGAGCACGAAAGGTTTGTCTAGTTCGGGCAGTTTCAGAACTGGCTCCCTGGTCAATAATCCCTTGAGGGTAACGAAAGCTTTCTGTTGGGGTGCCCCCCAGTTGACCTTGTTTGGTTGACCTTTCTTAGTAAGGTCAGTTAGTGGGCTCGCTATCTCTGCGAAGTTGGGCATGAACTTCCTATAGAACCCGGCTAACCCCAGGAAAGCCCTGACCTCCTTCTTTGTCTCAGGGACATTAGCTTCATGAACTGCCTTGACCTTTTCGGGATGGGCCCTTAGTTCTTTCTTACTGCTGATAGTATGTCCCAGGCACTCAAGTTGCCTGTACCCAATGCTGCACTTGGAGGGTTTTGCTGTTAGATTTGCATCGGACAATCGGGAGAGAACTTCAATCAGAGCTCCCAGGTGTTGTTGCCACGTATGGGAGAATATCATCGACAAAACTGTCTGCATTGTGGACCCCCTTTAATACTTTCCTCATGAGTCTACAGAAAGTGGCCTGTGCCGTGACCATTCCAAAGGGCATGACCTTGAACTGGAATAGACCCTGGGGTGCCTCGAAAGCGGAATATTCCCTGGAATTTTCATCCAATGGGACCTGCCAGTAGCCCTTACTCAGGTCCAGCTTTGAAAAGTAGCTATATCCGGCCAACTTAGAGAACATCTCTTCAATATTCGGCATTGGTTCCGCATCAAACACCGTGACTTTGTTAAGTTGCCGGAAATCAATGCAGAATCGGAGCCCCCCCCCCCCCCCCCTGTCCTTTTTCCTAACCAGAATTACTGGGGAGGAGTAGGGTGATTTTGAAGGTTCTATGACACCTAGCTTGAGCATATCCTCTACTTCCTGGCTGACTGTTTCCCTGACCTTAAATGGGATAGGGTACCCCTTAATTCTTAATGGGTCTTGCGTTGATCAACTTTATCTCATGTTTCTCTATATGGGTGTGTCCTGGTGCGTCCCTCAGGACATGGGTGAATTCCCGTAAGATCTCTCTGACTTGGGTCTTTTGTTTCTTGCCTAAATCAGGAGACATGTCAACTCTGCTCTCGGTATCGGACTCTAATCCCCTGGGACATAACATGTTTTCTTCGGCACTACACCCACTTGGACTAGGATCCCCCTCTACTGTGTCATCTATCACGGCCGCATTTATTACAGTGAGTATTCCCTTCCCCGGGTGCTCAGGCCTAGTCTCGTACCTCTTTAACATGTTTGCATGAAAGGTTTTCAACTTCCCTCCCATGTCAACCCTAGTCCCACTCATTAACTACCTCTTTTATGGGATATGGTCCCTTCCACCTAAGAAGCAATTTGTTGTTGTCTGTCGGTAGTAGTACAAGTACCTGATCTGCCACTGCATACTGCCTACTACGGGTCTTACGGTTGTAGTACTTTGCATACTTTTTGGACGCACTCTTCAAGTTCTCATGCGCGATTTCGCACGTTTTCTCGAGCCGTTCGCGCAAGTCGAGGACGTACTAATACGTCGTTTTGACGTTGTCCTCTATGTCCTTCTCGGACCACATATCTCTTAGTATGCTCATCGGACCCCGAACGGTCCTTCCGTACAATAGTTCAAACGGTGAGAAAGCCAAACTTTCTTGAGGGACTTGCCATTCTACGAAGCATTTGCTTTAATGTACCATTGAACCGTTCCACGAGACCGTTACACTGTGGGTGGTACGGTGTCGTGGTTAATTGTCTCAGCGATAACAATCTACTAACTTCCTCCATGACTGCCGACGTAAATTGACTACCCCGATCGGTGAGCATCTCCTCGGGGATACCCAGTCTACTGAACATATCCACGAGAGCTTCCGCGACTCGTTCGGCCTCGATGTCTGGTAGTGGTACCGCTTCTGGGTACCTAGTTGCATAATCAACTAACGTTAGTATGTAACGATTCTTCCGATCGGTAGCTGGAAAAATTGGCCCTACAATGTCAACTGCGACTACGTTTGAACGGAGGTGTCTATCAACGGCATAGTTCCTAACGGAACCTTGGTGATGTGTCCCTTTGACACAGTCTTTTGACATATGTCACAAGACCTATAAAACCGTGTAATGTCACTGCCCACGCCTGGCCAATACAATTCTGATAACACTCGATCAGTTGTCTTCTTAACCCCTAAATGGCCCGCCATGATCGATTCATGTGCCACTTTCATCACGGTAGTCCTAAGTGTTTTTGGGACTACCAGCTGATGGTACATCCTACCTGACCCTATCGATTCGAAATTACGATACAACAAGTATTTTCGGTATGCGAATTTCGATTTGTTTCCGTTCTTACTTGACCGTACCGTTCCGTCTTTTGCATTATTTCGAACCGACGTCAATGTGACGTCATGTGCCTGCGCCTCTTTGAATTCATCGCGTGATACGTTCGCGATTGCGGTAGGGACTTTGAGGGTCTTATATGATTCGTCTCGGGCTGTCGTTTGTGACCTAGTTTCAACTGCGCACGATTTTGCGCCTCTAAAATCGGATATCACTGGTAATTCTGACCCGTCTACATTACATATGGTAACATCATACATTGTATCTGTCATGCAAAGGGCTTCTACCTGACCTTTGAAAAAAGGTGTATCTAGATCTACCCGGGCGGTAGGAATCCCACTCATTTTGCTCCTATTTACCAGCATGCATGTTGAAACTTTGCTTAAAAACTGATCTGGTTGTACCAAACTTTCCCCGACGACCACCCCGGTACACCCAGTATCTCGCATTACTGTGACCTTTTTCCCATTTAATGTGCCCTCTGCTACGGGTAGCCTATCCATACCAAATGTACATCCGTTAATCAACTCCGCTGTATCTCGCTACCAGAACATACAATAGTGGTGTCGGTATCAACCACACAGAAATTTCCTTGGTTTTCCGCTGGTTGTTCCGTGTTTTGCCATCTACCTCTACCTCTGCCTCTAGTGTGCCTTCCACTTCTACCTCTATTTCTACCTCTGTACCGACCTCTCTGTTCTTTATCTGCAAAACTTACATGTTTCTCCTCCTCGACTGCTGCTGCTTTGTAAGCTGAGGACCGGTCACGTTTAGGACAATCGTAGGACATGTGACCTTCTTTGCCACAATGGTAACATGTCCCGCGATGCCTATCGTAGCCGTTCCTGCTGGTACTTCTGTCATAACTACCTCTACTCGGGCTTCTATCATAACTACCCCTACTTGGGCTTCTATTTTGGTCTCTATTCTGATATCTGTCCCTATCTCGACTCCTATCTCTGGATCGATTATCTGCACTACTTACCTTGCGCCTCTGGTTATCTACTGACCTGTACTCATTTCTGTTGCTAGTACTGTTCCTCTGAACTATATACTTGCTACCTCCTCTAGCTTCTGCAAAGTAATCTGCATGAACCGCCATCTGATCTATCGAGTCAAATGTTTTCTCTTTGAGAAATAAGTAGAGCTCACGACTGCATATACTTAACATCTTATCTCTGATCATGTAGTCTAGTACTCCTTCATATGTTCTATTCACCTTACCTAACTCAAACCATCTATCTAAATAGTTCTTTGACCGACTGACATATTGCACAAATGATTCACTGTGATCAGGTTTGGTGTTTTTGAACATGCGTCTGAACCCATCTTCCGTTAGATCAAAACATTTCAACAATGCGGATTTCAACTTATCATAGTCAAGAGCATCATCAATAGGTAGTCTAGAATATACATCTAATGCCTTGCCCTTCAATAAAGCACTCAAGTGTAGTGACCACTTATCTCTCCCCCACCTTTGAATTTCTGCGTACCTCTCAAATCTAGCTAAGTAGCTATCCATGTTGTCATTATTCTGATCAAAATGTGGCAGCTTCGGACCGAATGCTCTGCCATAGTCCCTATCATGTCTATCTTCATCTACTACTCCACCCCTTTCTACTTTTGCCATTTCTACCTGGTGCTTAGTGTCTAGTTCTCGCAATTTGAACTCTAGAGCTAACTGTGCTTCATTGGCTAACCGATGTGCTTCCTTATCTAACCGCGCAGCATCTAATCTATCTTTCTCCATCTGTCGCTCACCTGCTAACTTATCTTTCTCAGCCTGCCTAGCCTCTAGTCTTTCCTGTCTTTCTCTCTCCTGCTCTTCTTTTACAAAGGCCCTTAACTCTGAATCTGCTAGCCCTAAGCTTTTGCCTATGTCCATTAGCTCCTTAATGGACGACATTCTCACTCTCAACTCAACTCGTGATTATCGATTTACACGCTTTACCCGACGGTACACAAGGTCTCTAGCACTCAAATCACTTATGTGCGAGTCTCTTGCTTCACGTCTATAAGGTTAAGGTAAATCAATCCGGTCTCTACTCCTAACGACGGTATAAGTTTCTCAATTCGGGTAAGTCAAACCGGTATATGTATGGTCTAATGTAATGGTATATTTACAATTCCCCCTCTATGGTACTGGACAAAAAATTGGGGACTGGTTATAGACACCTGGCAGGATATAGTATTGTTCATACACAATATAATAGTGGTAGTAATCTCGCCTCAGATGTAGAAGTGTCTAGTGATAACCTAGAACACCCGCTGTGCCATCATCACAGGGAGGTACTGTTCAACAAATCGAAAGTTACAATGACCCTTACATCTCACAAAATCGTCTCAACTCTACACTTCTGTACCTAGGTAGTCAAATCATGTATGTGGTGATGTATTAGTGCCTAAGTGTTGGAGGGCATCTTACCTTAACTCCCAAGGCAAACAAATACAAGATTGAATTTTGACGACACTAGGGGTACAGCTATTCTAGCCTCCTTACTTCAACTGCTTTGAAGAAACTGATTATAAAAGAGGAAACAAACCCCACTTCTGACACCATTGTCAAGGTCATTACCAAGGTCAGGAATGATCGAGACAAATTGTCTCCCATATTATCATATGAACCAAGTATACTTCAATTGTTATGACGTTATAGCCAATATAGCTTGATCTGACGAACGAAAAGGGGTAACAATGCAGTTGAAGTGTAAGGGATAGGCTAGAGTAGACTCAGTACACGTAGTCACTTAATCACTTATAATGTACACTATATTACATGGGGAACACACAGGAATACATGATACATTGATATGCGATTCAATTACACGGTTGTAAGCCAATTGACTGTTATACTTTAACGCAACTTAAAAGCTATAGACGAATAAACTCAGTATGTGGTATCTCAATGGTCCCGTAGTGGACAATAGTATGAATGCACAAGTACTTTGATGATCGATAATCAAAGTGAAATAACATACAAGTACAACATGGCAGAACGAAACATTGGAGGACAAATGACAATCATCTGAGCTACCCCAGTGCTGGCGTATCTCAATAGATAGTGGTAACCTCTGAGTATCAAGGTCCCAAGGTCTGCCTCACCCGCAGTATGAGGTCTAGTCAACAATATGGCTATAATCCAACTTCAAGTGGATTAATCAATAAACAATAAATGTAGTCTTACTACAATCCCTTAGCCATGATATGCCATGATAGGAGTATAACCATACATTATCAAAGTATACATATGTATTGCCTATGCAATATATTTCCAAAGTCTGAATGTCAAAGTCGAAGCCGGATGTGGTTACATCACATGGTAGTCATTACCGATAATGTTCCGGAAGCTGGTACCGGAAGTAAAGTTCCTATGGTATCACTAGACTGTAGCAACCCGGATGTGGTGGACCGGATGTAAAGTATCCATGGTGAATCAATTGGTTGTAATACCGGAAGTGGTAGTCCAGATGTAAAGTTCCGATATAATACAAAATGGCGATTATCACGTTGGCTAAGACGCCGGGAAAAGTTTCACATAGGTGACATTCAACTCGGTGGTAGTATAATAATATGATATATGTGTATGGTGTTTCACTTCACTAATCTATGGCTGTGGCTGTCTGCTGAACGCGATGTAGCTATCAAACACTGCTCTACACAGGCCTGTACCCGGAGCTGTTACACACACTGCGCCAGACAGACGTACGGACACTCGGACGACCTGGTACTCTGCACTGACTGGGGTCTGCCCTCAACGAGTGGACCAAAACGTCCAATGTGGCTCGCTGGAGCGATCTCAAGAGGCTACAAAAATGAAATGTGTCTCCAATTACTGGACGAATACGTACAGACAGACAGACAGGATGCACAACGGACTAAAACGGGAATCGAACAACGGCAAATCACAGCTGAAATAAAATGTTGTAGGTACATACCAAAATCCTCCGTGTCACTGGTGAATACAGTACTATTCTTCTGTTACCAGAAAATATGTGTCCCACCAACACATAGCGAGACATCGCTTATATATGCACCAGTGAAACCACGCACGGAATAATGAATATGCCTACCCCTCGTTCGACATCTCACATAAATATTACAAAACCATGGCTTTTGCCATTTCACCCGTGGGTTATATTTGGCATAAATATATGTTCTCACGCCATAAATTCAACCAAACTAGTGTACAGCCCTCGCGGAATAAATACCATCCAACATGGTATATCCCACACTACCATAAATCTGCACACTATAGACCCAGATCTCATAATGCGAAACGGACTCGACTGGTCTCGACTTACGAGGGTCGCGTTTTGGCCCCGCCAAACCCGTCCATATCGGTACTACGGGCTGTACACTCAAATGAGAGTGTAGCACATACTAAACTTAAATATCGTGGTCATTTACGGAAATATCACGACACAAAGCATCACCAGTATGGGATCTGATATATCCGTGTTGGCCAGTACCAGGCTATGCTTAAACACTAACCCGTAGCATACATAACAGGGCAGACCATGGTATGGTCTGCGCTATATACTGGCTTCACCTACAGAAGGTCCCTTATCTGGTGAACAACTGACACGCGGACAAACTCGGCCGGCACGGATAGTGGACGTCCGTAATACTAAAAGGGGTCTTTTCCCTAGCGAAACCAGCACACGCAGTCAACGAGTTCTCTACCACACACATGCATAGTCTGTGGCAAATATGGCGTGACATCAGTAAAACATTGCTCATAAAATGGACGTGTATTTAAATCCGCAAAAAGGACACGCATAAACGTATTTCCACCAATACAACATAAGCCCCCTTATTACACGCACATTGTACATGGCAAATGTACATGCTAAATCACAGGTATGTAAAAATCACAGGTATGTGGAATCACAGGTATGTGAAATCAATAGTACGCACAACAATACAACACAGTACCACACATCACAAATATACAATTATACGGAATGTACAAGAATGCACGTGTCACGCGAAAATATGGTTGTGATATTATGATACACAGTTATGACACTTACACATACCATGTAAGGACATTATATGACTACAAGATATATGATTACAGTGTATGGTATTCCCCAGAAACAATGCCCTTCATAACTGTGATACATATACATACATATGCATTAAATATATATTGTATTATGACCACATAATACATTTTTATAACTTTTATTCTTTCTATGTACCAAACAATCTCATGAATGACCTCAACATATGTTCCATCATGAATTCACAACATATTGATCTAGCTTACATGGCCTAGCACATGGCTACCGGCATATGACTACTTAAATGATAC
The DNA here is from genome assembly GCA_029237695.1 of Conchocele bisecta. NCBI lineage: Eukaryota > Metazoa > Mollusca > Bivalvia > Lucinida > Thyasiridae > Conchocele > Conchocele bisecta. Next base: position 12,408,762 of record CM055267.1, read on the forward strand.
GTCATCCACAAGTTTATTTTATTTTGGGCAATAACAACATCGTATGTTGTATATCGACTCTACATATATACGATATGTATATGTTATATAATTCCCCAATTTTCAAGTAATTGATTATGTCTCTTGTTACACCGACAAGCACACTCGCAGTGTCCATGTGCTGTATTTCCAAGTTATTGGTATTCCATGTTCATGTTACTGTCGTCAATATTACGACTTTGTTAAAATAATAAATGTGTCGAGAAATACTTTTCCGGTATAAATAGTGGGAATATAACGTATACAAATGCAATTCAGTGTCTTCTATAGCGCACTAATATGGACATTGTCATAATATTTACATAGCCCAAGATGCGATGGCGTGGTTTTCGTTGTATTATCCAACAAGAACGCGGATGCCACCTGCAGCATATTTGAGAAACTGTGACAAATTGGTTAACCGAAAAGTGTGACGGACGGACAGACGGACGGACGGACGGACAGACAGACGGACGGTCCAAACACTGTATGCCACCCGTTTCTTCGGTGGCATAAAAAGCTAAGCAAACTTTCTTCGCTATGAAAATATGCTGCTTTCATTGTGTGGGAAGTGAATAATGGTAGTTGTTACGTAGTTGTTCGTCAACTTCCCTTTGATATGTCAATCTCTGTGCCTACCCTGTTGTGTACCGCGTTAATAAATTGATTATCGTTTTTCATAGATAGATAGATAGTAGGCTTCGTTATAATGGAAAATGACACAATATCCGCATCCGCATGGAATGTACCGGTATCTCACGGTTTCGATGTATACAACAGACCCGTAACCAGACATTGATGAAACAATGAGTCTTTTCGATGGCTTGAATAGCCCGAGGCAGCTGTGGGTTTACGGGGCCATGCTCTCCCAGACAATTGTGAAATCTAGATGGTCTGAAATACCATTTTATATATTCTCAGCAAAAACTGAGCATGTAATGAGACTCCTACTTGCATCAATATTATAAAGTAACTACGTATTGACAATAATTCTTATTTTAGTGCATGAAAGTGTGGACATCAAGGCACAACGAGGGAGATTGGTGAGGGGGTCATCCAACCGCACCGACCCCCTAGTTACAGACCTGTTGCAATAATAAAATGCAACATTGGTGTTCATGGTCGTGTTAAAGATAACATGATAGAGTTCCGGTTTAATGTTTAATGGCTTTAAACGGACTATCGACAGCTCATTTCATCTGCATGGATGGGGACAGGTAACTGAATATTTGCATACAATTTCCATACAACCCTGACATATGACAAACCGGATCTACTGTCAGGTCTTCACCACACTATATTAACTTAGCCCCCATCCACATAAACGTAGTAGGATTACCACTGACCGTATTACTCTTATAACAGGGTTAGCCGGATTCAACTCTCGCCTACAAGAAAGCTGAACATGCGAATAAGGGCCAAGCCAGGGATATCGCGCTCCCCGGCAATTACCAACCCAAGATCGTTAATTATATAATAAATTACCATTCACATGCTCCCAACTTGCCACTATTTTATTTCTATCTGAATACATGTATTAGACACGGGCATTATGTTGATTCACTCAAATGAATGAATACCTAGATGTAATTGTAAATATCTTCCTGTTTCCTTTGACATTTTCAACATGTATTATGTTCCACTTGAAATCCAAGATCGTGACTATGTAGTCGTTTACTAACCATTACCATGTTACAGCTAGGATCTATTGTTATCCATGAGTTGCACCAATATTTTGTTGATAGCTCATATTATAAAACTACGCAATATATAGTAGCCATCTTGGTAACTAAAATGGCGGTCATAAAATATTATTCTTTATGTTGTCATCGGAAACACTAAAACATTGATGTTATGGTGTGTGGCATATGCTATGTCGTTGATGACTACCCTACTTAATATAGATGTGTCAGAATTGTATGGATGTTGGCGGTCAATTTGATTTACGTTTGTTTACGGCGACAGATAATTGGTTACAGTTTGAAACACAAGCCTCACACTTTTAAAATATAACAAATATGATTTCCAATTATGTTTCATTTCTTTACTACTTTGTCGATCAACAGCGCCTAAGAGCTTAAGCGATACTTAGCGGCCATTATCTTGAATATTCCAACATCGTCAAATAATAAGTATATTAGATGGACTCATTCATTTGTGCAAAGAACACATTCAATGATAACAATATTAAAGGCAAACAACTGAAATATAAATGTGCATGAAAGTGTAGCTATATATTTTGTTTTTTCCACACACATTTACAGCACGTCTGTGTGAATATGTGGCGGCCATCTTGTATGTATATGAATTTAGCAGTGGTGAATTGTTTTTATAAGTTATCAAAACGTATTTCTATGTATGTAAACGCATAATGTAAGTACCAAACGCCATATAATAATCAAGTCGGAATATATTTAAGACAAAATGTTGATACCTGGCGGCCATCTTGAAAATCGCAAAATACACACCGGTTTGAACCACCATAAAAACGAAGCGTCTCATATATGTCTTAAGGAAGAATATTCAACAATTTAAACAACTTTATCTGATATTTGAAGTATGATATGCACGAACATGTCCATCTACTGATACAAAATATGTTTTGAACTCAGTTGACCTCTTTGCACTTAATGACCTCAAAAGTGACCTTGTCCCACCTAATTTGATTGACAGACACCGGATTCATGTTCAAGAATGTATTATGTATCAATCTAGCATAGTCGTTACTTTTGCTCTCTTGGGTTGAAGAGAAATCGTTTTTAAGCCACTTGTCTTCAAGGTGCCTCTCCACTATTAGAGAGGTTCCACTGTATTACTGTAATGATTTACATCTACATCTACTATTATACCATTTAATCCATGGTTTTTAAAAACATGAGAAGGGACCAGTGGAAGAAAGGAGGCCAACTCCATGAGGCATCGCAGCATCCCTACTGTCTGTTTCACAAAACCTGCCCAAATTTTACGGCCATATAAACAATGCAAAAACAATATTTTTTTTTGATAATATTAAATTTTATCAAAATTTAAGAATGACCTTTCTTTTTATTTCGTGAAATTTGGTCAAATATTGATTTTATTACGAATAATTGATTTTTCTATGGGAATTTAGCATGGGGGAAAATGAGATGGAGGAGCTGTGGGAGGAGTCAAAAATATGAAGAAAATATTTTGGAAATTGACTCCGAAACCTGGCTAGATAGCTTGGAAATGATTTAAATAAGAAAACAAAGTTAAATTTTGAAAATCAGTCCAGTAGTTCTGAAATTCTAAAAATTTCCCCATGTTAAATCCCCATGGGGGAAATTATTTTTTCGCATGCAACAGACAGTAGACAGGCAGTGTGGCCAAATACTAAATTCAGTGAAGGGGTTTAATCAGTTATTGAGAAACAAAACAAAAATGCCGCCAGTGTCATGTATCCCATTCGCTGTGGTGGTTGGATCATAAACATGCCCATTCAATTTCAAGCCAATCGTACAGTAAAGAAGTTATAGGAGAATGGAGAAACATGATCGCATCTATAATTCAATGTGAAAGTTATTTGACCTTTACCTTGGCCACGGAGGGCGCATCGCTGGGATGTGGAATGAAAATATGAATTATGAGAAACATGCACATGAAGTTTCAAGCCAATCGTTCATACATTTATAAGGAAGTTGCAGGAGAATTGTGAAACTCACATGCATCTACTGAATGTGAAATTTCAAAGGATGTGGTGGTTGGTGGGTTGGGAGAATGCGATAGGTAATTTAAATTTAAATTGCGATTCATCCTTATCGGAATCCCAACTGGAGACTTGGTTTGGCCCCCTTGAATGAATGTGAAAGTAGAATCCGGTCATACATGTTCCCGTTATATGAGTAATGTGATTATTCCTAATCCTATTACGGTCCTTTTAGGGGAAGGGACCAAGTGACTTTGGTGTGGTATGGACATGGTCAGGTTATTCTAATTTCAGGACTGAATATATTTTTTGTTTTGATAACTAGATGCTGATTTTGGCAGCCATTTTGAATATTTTGCAAATCGAATAGATAGAAAATAGATAGGTTATCAATCAGGGGGAAACATGTGTTTTGACTGATTTACGAGTTGAAATATGACCATTTAGAAATGGCGGCCATCTTGCTAGCCATGTTATATATTATATCTATGTCATATGTGGGATGGCAAGAAACTATGAAACATTCCAAAATAGAATGCAGTTAAAATCAGTCATCTACCGTATGGTCATTTTGGTGTACACTATCAATTTTTGGCGGCCATTTGAATATTTCAAAATCCCCAAGGATGCCAGAGTGGCATCACACGAATTTGAAATCTCCATTCTTTGGATAATCAAAAGTCCACAAAATCTAAGCGGGAGTACTCGAGAACCCAAAATCATAGTTTGGCAACTGCACTAAATGGCCGGGTCTCAGCTAGGATACAGAAAATATAAACGACGGATGAAATAGGAAAATACATTGTAAAGCTGATAATATCTAAGCTACCCCTGATGCAAAACAAAACCACATCCCTAGCCACACATTGTTGCCAAATATTAAAATTGGTGAAGGGGTTAAGCAGTTGTGGAGAACAAACATTTAAGCATTTGCATTACAAACAAGATCAACAAGTCCTCGATGACCTTGATCTTGGGTGGTCGGACGTGGGTCGTATGCGAAACAAAGCACCATCTCTAGAAACGCATTGTAGCGAGGGGGTAATAATATTTGGCTACACTGTGTATCAATCATGCTTTGTTTTGCATGCACCAAAAGTCCAAACACCACAGGTCAATTTGACAGTCACTGGAGACCAAGGCAATTGCGTTAGAAAGCGTTTATCCCCTCACTAATAGGCAGAAGGAGACATAGTGTTACTCGGACCATGTATGTACGTGCATATGCACGTTATTAAAACTTTATTTCGCAATAACTTTGTAATCTATTGACCGCTTTTGATAATATTTGGCCAGAATGTGTGTCGAAACATACTGCTTTAGTGTGCACACACACATGTTCACTTTGCATTTAGAAAATGAGTTAAGGACCTGTGGGAGCCCTGATCATTGTTCGATTCAAGCATAATTGGTTCCTAAATGTGATGTATGTACAACATATATGTGAACATCAGCTTGTTACTGTATACTATATGGCGCATGCAGGTGCTATGTCGGCCATCATAGTGTGTACAAGCCATCAGTCAGTTTTACCACTTATGACACATATCACAAATAATAGGACATATACATAAATACAATTGTGTGCAATATCTTTTCAATAGGTGTTAAGCAACATCCTATGGGTTATTTACAAAAGAAGAGTTAGTTGACCCGTTGTTTTTTTTTTTGAGAATCCAGAAATGGCTGTGTAACAGTAAGATAAATACGGAGCTGTTGATATATACCTGTATTGTCACTGGTGTCTACTCGCCTACTACACAAGTAAATATGGCTTTACCTATGGGAAACATACACACTAACAATAGGCTGTGCATCAGATTGAAATGTTTACACATTGAAATTTATTTTGAGATTGATGGGAGAAATGCTCAGATATCTCTGTCTTTTGTATAGTTTGCTGGCACAATGTTTAAAGCACACGGTTGTCATATCTGACTATGATGTATTGCACCATATTTTATTACTTTTACTGTCGTATTATTTTCTGTATGTTTCAAACCCTCGAAGTCGTGAATCTGTACGATCGCTTGTACAAACAAATATGGCTGAGATGGCAACACAATATACTATATAGTATACAGTAACAAGACAATATTCACTACTTGTATTCATATATCACATCACTCTTATGAAGCAATTATCATTGAAGCCAAGTGTACCTTTTATGACCTACCAGCAAGTCCGTAACATCTTTCTTTTGTTTTTATTATCAAGGCTGCCATGGAAAGGATTAGCTTAGTGATAACGATGCCCTTGCATCCAGAATGGCCGATATCGGACATTCAAATCTAGTTAACATAGAAACCTGTTGTTTTTCAAATTCAGGCAGATCCCCTCAGAACACCACAAGATGTCCACACGGATCACAGGTGGAAGACTCGGACCTAGGACCCAATAAATGGCTCATTTGAAAAATGTTACCCCACCCACCCATTTCCGTACACTATACAGTATTGCCTTTTCAAGGTAGGCCAGAGCTTGGGAAAATGCCCTAGACTGACTTAGTTTCAAGCTCGCTCAAACACCACAGGTTTCTGCTGACTTACGCCTCTGGTAAATGATAAATGCCTTAGACGCCCAAATATATTCACTTTAAACATCTGTGTTTAGTATATTTTTAGCTACCAACGTTGGGAGAAATTTCTCTTTTTGAAAGAATCCCACACACTCGGCTTCACCCATCGCCACCTGATTGGCTGTAGTATTTGTAATGCTCCAGTTTAGGTTTTCCCGTGTCATTATTGATCATTCTGCGACTATAACAAAGGAAATCCAAAGTTAAGTTCACGGAAGGTTATGTCGAAATGTTGGGACTGAAATAAAAATAAACACACATTTTAGATAATTCAAGGTTAGTGAATGACACTTGTTAGTCACAAATTATAACATCAGACTTACTGATGTTTATTTCAGTGATTCACGTCAATATGTAATGGGATTTCAGCCAGATTTTACACATAATTTATGCTTCCACAGCCCACAGAAATGAGTGACATTCTTTCGAACACACAATTATCGCCTTGTCTTTGGTAGCAACATTTGACCGAAACTAACGAAATACTAAAAGCAGTTGCCTGAAGTGAATATATTTGAAGACCCAAGACAGATTACCAGAGACAGAAGTCAGCAGAAAAATCCAAATGTGTGGTGTTTGAGCGAGTCCGAAACTGGCATCTTTCCAAGCTCTTGTCTAACCTTGAAAAGGCTATAGTGACTATTGTGAAAATGGTGGGTGGGTTAACGGTTTACAAATTAACTATTATCGGGTCCTAGGTCCGAGTCTTTGGTTGTTTATTAGTGTTTAACGGCCTATCAACAGCTAAGGTCATGTAAGGCCGGGCAAACGGGTTTGATCCCATTTTAACCTGCTGCATTGGGGGGAAAATCCCAAAATCGGAACGGAATATTTACATCGAGCCCTGAAATTAGAATAAACGGACCTGGTGCCAGGTCCATACCACACCAGTCACTTGGCCCCTTCCCCTGAAATATGATTACGAATATCGTAATACTCACATAAGGGGTATAACCAGATTCAACTGTCACATACAAAATGCCAAAGACGTATGTGAGGGCCAAACCAGGTCTCCAGTCGGGATTCCGGTAAGGATGAACCCCGATCGTTAAAATTACCCATCACATGCTCCCACTTGCCACTCACTCCTGATGATGGTGGTGTTGTCGAGTCTTCCACCTGTGACACGAATGGTAGAAATTGGCCATTTTTGGTATACTATTTACTGTCTGTTCCACATTTCCCCCCAATTTTGGCAGGAAACGTGGAACTGACAGTAGTGACTGAACCGACAGTAGTGACTGAACTGACAGTAGTGACTGAACTGCGAACAGTATAGAGCCGAGATGTAACTGGATGCACTATAGGAATGAATGGCCTTTTTGTGGAATTTATCGGGGTATAAACTTGGAAAAGTCGCGGGAATACTGGACGAAGGCCGGAAGGCCTCGTCCAGTATTCCCGCGACTTTTCCAAGTTTATATTCCTGATAAATTCCACAAAAAGGCCATTCATTCCTTATAATTCCAGCATTTGTAATAAATTCATCAGGAAAATGTGTTTATTTTCCGTTTTCTTAAGAATTATTTTAACTGCGCCTCACGGTTACGGAAAGTAGTTTAGCGTAAGAGTTTACTGGGATATAAATTTTGGACAGAGACTTGCTACGGGCCAATCAAATGTTAGGGAATTGTGTAAATATTTTTGTGCTGCAATTATAGACTGATATGAACCTATGCTTATCACAACAGTAAGGTCCATTTTCTCAGCACACTATTCATTTGTAACACTAACGTGTAGTGATTGGGATTTGTGTATAACTGCATATACTCTGGTATGTGTGTTTTCCTTTCATTAGACTGGGAAGCTTAGATCAAACAAACTACTTTTTACTGGTCAATGATTTTTATTTGCAAAGCTAGTATGACAATGGAAATACAATACTGTACAATGATGCTCTGGTTAAAATCATTTCATATGAATTGCAAACTACATCTCGGTAACACCTTGCTCATGGACTGGATGGTTGTCAAACCCAACAGGACTCCCATGTAAAGTCAGAGAAAATTCATTTACAGATCCTCATCGCCACATGCCCATAAAATAAACAGTATATTATAATTTTCAAAAAATATGTTTTTACCACCAATTTAAACCAATATCAATAAATAGAAGCCTACCCACCATAAGTTATTCAACGATTTAGATGAGAATTTACTAATTAATTTTTTATTGACAGGATTGGGTGTGGAAGTTAGGATTTTTTCATCAACCTCTATGACAAGGAATTACATCAACAAGCAGTTTGCACAATGCAACAAATAAATAGATAATATGAACACGCTCCTCCTTACAAAAAAATAACCGACCTGTGCACATCCTAAAATAATGGCACCGAAGTGTGATATACTGTAGTCTTCCTGTGCAATCAGCTAAGACATGCAGTCTATTCCTATCCCTGCCACACCGCCATGATGTGCCTATCTACATGTATATACAGGTACCAGTCAGAATATTTATTGATGGCATTGTATGATAATGAAACAAAGAGACAACTACATAAAATAGGCTAAAAACACAGGATGTTGAGACATGAGATGAATGTTCTACTGTAATTATGTAGACAGACAGTAAATGGCTTCCCTGCAATGAGCAGACGGGTTATACACCTGTTCATTTTTCCATAATACAAAAATTTAAATAAAAAATTGAGGCTCAAATTATAAATCTTATATTAAAATTATAAGCGATAGGTTTTAACACAGTGGAGTATCATCCCTGAAATAATGAGCTTCCTTTTATTCTCAATGGATAATGTAATTTCTCGAGGTAATTATGAATTTTTGGAAGTTATTGAGAACCCATACATTTTCACAAGACTAACATGATTACAAACACATCAAATGAAAGACAGTCATTCATTATAGATTCACTAAAGTCAAATTGAACCTGGTTGATTTATAATCTCGACCTGGCTATATATGCACTCTTGACAAAGCTGGGCACAAGCCAAGAAAATTTTGTTTCAGTTAAACGGTAAAAATCATGAGCAGACAAAATTAGAAATCAGAAATAACTTGACAGTATCTGTTCTTATTAGGCATCCAAGCTGAAATGCTTGAATTGACATCAACAGCAGGAGTTTCTATCCCATTATAAATATATATGGTATTTATGCATATTTTTTTAATTTGATATTACAGGATAGACATACCTGAAAAGTGCAACAGATTCACAGCAAGTACAATGTAGCTCTACACAAGGTTCAGGATATATGTACATGTGTGGGAAGTATTTGGGTTATGGTTAGATATGACAAGCAGTAATGTCTACATGTACATAGTGTGTGCATAATTATTTCCAGTGAACCCCTGAAAAAGCAGTGAAACAACATTTCTAATATCGAATAATACATAAACATGCACATTGTTCAATGATAAAGCTGTAATGTGTGTAGTATGTGTATATGCTGTAGAGTCTTTTTAGTAACGTATTGGCTTACATTTAATGTTCTGTACCTATTTTGCAATTTTAACATAACGTCCTGCAAATTTTGAAATGTTAAGTTTTTGTGTTACGGACAGAAGGAAAACACCGGATGGAAAGGCGAAAAATATATATCTGCCGGCATACGTAAGCGGGTATAACTACCGTATGAGGAAGTCATCAAGGATAGCATCATGAAAGAATTCTTTCTATTTCTGGTGATGCAAAAGAAGAGAATGATAAAATGTTATCTACCGTTGCAATATATTACAACAAGAGTGCCGAAGGTCACAATATATGCCCATCGAGGCAAGGCCAGTCAACAAGTGGAGATAACTCATCTTGACGTGATAAACATGTAAACCAAATTTGGTTACGATCCGTCAAGTAGAACTCGACTTATTGCGTGGACTTCTTCGCCTTGCCGTGATAAACATGTATACCGAATTAGGTTATGACCGGTCAAGTAGAACTTGAGTTTTGCGTGGACATGGTTCAGAGTGAGAAAATTAAAAATGGCTGCCAAGGGGAGATAAGTATCGGAAAATTTTCAAAATCAATAGGCTTCTTTGTCTTGCCATGATAAACATGTATACCAAATTTTGTTTTGATCGGTGAAGTAGAACTTGAGTTATTGCGTGGACAAGGATACGGCGTGCGAAAATTAAAAATGGCCGCCAAAGGGAGATAAGTCATCGGAAATTTTTCAAAATCAATACGCTCACTGTGATCGTCCCACTGTGACCTATGTAACAAGAAGTCGCTTAATTAAAAAGTCATTTGTAAACTACCATAAAATGTAGATCCATGCACCCATCACCAACACATGGAAATAACTACATTTTATGTATGGAGATGTAGAATAGGCTTCTTCGTCTTGCCGTGATAAATATGTATACCGAATTTGGTTACGAGCGGTGAAGTAGAACTTGAGTTATTGCGTGGAATAAAAATAAAAATGGCCGCCAAAAATGGCCATCGGAAAGTTTTGAAAATCAATAGGCTTCTTCGGCTTGCCGTGATAAACATGTATACCAAATTTGGTTACAATCCGTCAAGTAGAAATCTAGTTATTGCGTGGACAAACTGTGCCCGCCCATCCGCCCACCCGCCTGCCCGCCTGCCCGCCTGCCCGTACAAGATGAATACATAATACGTCCCGTTTTTTCAAACGGGTGAATAAAAACTATTCACTGCATAATTCCCGTTTGTACTGTACTGATGGATGATTTTTACTTGGTGAAAGGGTGCCCTCATCCAAGAAAAAGTCATGTTCTTGGAATTGCATGCATGAATAAAGGGTAAGTGACCTGTATTTAGTTGGCCAACCGTGACTTATTACAATACAAGCTTATGAATCTCATCAACATTTATTATGTCTGATTGTAGGTGTCATATACGTAAAACATAAATTGGTAAATATTCCAATGCTACATGGTTTAGTAAACAAGTCATGTGATATGTAAAGCCAAGTTGCTCTAGAAAAAGAGACATATTTATTCCCTGCAAGAAATTCTATACATCTTGAATTGGTATATTGTTTACTCTTTGCCTACCAGTATTATAAATAAGAAGTTTGAATTTAACATTTACAAAATAACCAGATTATTTATTAAGCAGCTTCAGCTAAAGTCCAAGAAATGCTAGAAAATTGATTGTTCGAAATACTGGTATACATTTAGAAATATCACACATTAAAACATTTCTATTTTCTTATTTATACAGCAAATTATTCCCAGACCAACGCATGCACTGAAATCAGCACACCAGTCACTGCAGCATTTTCCTGCATTCGTAAATCCCAGTCCCACTGTGACCTATGTAACAAGATGTCGCTTAATTAAAAAGTCATTTGTAAACTACCATAAAATGTAGATCCATGCACCCATCACCAACACATGGAAATAACTACATTACCGGTATATGTATGGAGATGTTTTGGCTACTTAACCTAGATACATGACAACAATAAATAAAGGAGGACCAGCATGCATATTGATGGTCACAACAAAGGCAATTTCCCAAGTTTCATACATGAACTCGCATTGTAATATTGAACGTTACAATGTCGCTTCAACGGAATGTGACAATGATGGCCTGTGATTAAAAACTTTCTGAACCTGTACAATACATGCTCAAACAATGCCAGGTCAATATAAATGTGAATGTACGTCCTCTGTGTATCCATGACGACATAAGACTGAAAAGTGTTAATTTGATGACATTTATAAATATATGAATACTGGTGGCACGTTTTGAATGATTGTTTACACTTGGGCAAGTAATCACAGTTTGAGAATTGTCTTCATACAGGGTGAATGAATACACCGTCTTATAATGGATGTTTAGGACAGACAACTTCTGTATCAAATTTGTACAAGTATGTTCAAAACAGTATACAATTATTATTCTTCTGTTATTCACAAAATAGCTTCTATAAATATGCTGAAAATATGCAGATAATAATTACAATGATTGAAAAAAGAACTTCAAACAGAACTAGAAGAACACTTGGAAAATAAAAATAACTTGTATTTCCTATGTCTAATAATATCTAAACAGTTTTGAAAGTAGAAATTATTAATAAAACGGACACATATCAAATCTACAGAAGTCCCTGGTATGACTGACACTGTATTCATGTTACATGTATATGATATAATCAAGTAGAATCAGGCAAGTATGAATGGATATATGGAATAACTGGTTATCTATAAAAAAAATATAGATAAAACATAAGTTTGGAAAGCATTTAAAGATTTCAGAACGTTTGAAAGAAAAAAGAATGGCTAATTGCATGTTACATTGTCCTCTATCAGCTGTAGATGTACATGTTCAGAAATGATCTCAACTCAACATTAGCAAAGGGATGTGATAAGAAGATAGTCCAAACCAACAAGTTGTTAATAACAAATGATGTTTCACGCAGAAAGGTTGTCATACATATATGCGAGCTGAACAAGCACCCATAATGCAATACTGCTGTATTGACCATGGAAGCAAAGTAACTGTACACATAGAACACATGATGATTAATACAGATACACATGTATTTAGAATGCAACTTATGTAAGCAAATATTGAGGTGTGAAAACAGACAGACAAACAGAGGATATAGGGTGTATTATCTATAATTCATTCAATCATTTCGTAACAAGAGAAGTAAGTAGCTGAAACACATCTCTGAATATCAAGGAATAAACTGACAATAAGTGTTAACTAATGTCCTTAAATATTTCCTAACTTTTACACTTCAAATAAACTTATAATAGGCAAAAATGTTAAGAGGCGCAACAGATCAGTATGTCTTAAACTGTATTTGAAAAGGAATCTAAGTTAGCTTAGAAAAAAAATAATATAAATAAAAAAGTAGATAAAAACGAATGTATTTAAGCATACTGTTTTTGTTGTCATAATGTACAGCCTACAAACACAACATGAATAAATTGATGCATTATTTCTTTCTTTCTTGTTGTAAGACATGCTATAATTACAATTACTATTCACCATGATTACTTGCTAGGATAGTTTATATGAACAGCAAAATGCAAAAAAGTAATGGGGACTTAACATGTGACTACACACGTTTTATAACTTTCTTATATGTTTGCTCATTGCTCACAAATATACCGCTACTGTCATCGGCAATGAAACTGGTGTTAGTGCGGTGGTCTGTTCCAGCGCTGCTGTCCCATTGGTGGAGGTCGCTGAAACCGTCCTGGTGGACCCTGCTGAAATGGTGGCCCCCTGGGCCCCGGTCCCCCCATGCCACGGGGATTAAAGCCCCTGGGAGGTGGCCCCCCTGGTCGCGGATTCCAGCCCGGCCCGGGTGGTGGGCCCTGCATTCCCGGTGGCCCCCTGGGTCCATCCCCACCATCCCCCCGGGGTCGGAATGGGCGCGGTGGGCCTCCCCTACCCCCGCGGTCTCCAAACCCTCCCCGACCTCCACGCCCCCCAAATGGCGGTGGCCCGTCCATACCCGGACCCCGAGGCCTAAACCCTGGGCCCCCGAATGGAGGCCGTTCAAAGTTACCTGGAGGTGGGCCACGTGGCCCCATGCCCCTGGGACCAAACTCCCCTCGTGGCCCTGTGTGGATTCCCCCGTGTGGGCCACTAGGAGGGGGGCCATCAAACGGTTTACCATGTGGCCCCCCGGGTGGTAGACCATGTGGCGGCCCCCCAGACTGGCTTTGTGGCCTGTCTGGCTGACCATCTGGTGGCGGCCCAGACATCTCACTAGGTGGAGGACCCTCAAACATTTTATTCTCATTCTCATTCTTATCTGCATCATCATCAGATTTTGCGTCTTCATCATCGGGTTCATCTTGCTGAGTGGCGAGTTTGGACCTGATATTGGCCAATACATTCTGAAAGTCCTGTTGAGCTTCAGCCTCTGATGACTGAACATCCTCATTAGCATCTGACTTTTCATTTGGGGTATCCCATTTACTCGGTCGCCGTCTTTCACGTTTGGGTTTATCTTGAGACTCATTATCTGAACCTTTATCATCTTCAGACTGATCAAAATCGTGGAATTGATTTTGGTTTTGATCACCCTGGAACTGTCCTTGACCACCACGGGGTTGACCTTGATTCTGATTTTGTCCTCCAAACCGTTGACCACCAAAGCCATGACTGGGTGGATGTCTATCCCTCCCAAAGCCAGTGGGACCAGAATTTTCATTAGATTTGGATGGGAAGGAAGCTGGCTGAGAACCATACTGGGTAGCACTGGAAAACTGTGGTTTTTGTTGATTTTCTCTTGGGCCGCCAAAACCAGAATCTGGTCTAGTTACTTTTACAGTTAGGCTTTGTGGTAGAGTTTGACCTTGTGAACTAGACTGGTTAAAACTTTGACCTTGCCACTGGTTTTGATGACCCTTAGATTCTTCTTGTGCCCTATCTAAATGACCTTGACCTTTACTTTTATTCTCATCTTGCCACTTGTTCTGACCTTGCCATGACTGACCTTGACTACTGGGAGTTTCGGTAGTAGATTTAGGGGGCTCTGCAGGTTTGACTGCAGGAAGGGGTTGGGCTGTAGGGTTGAAGCCCCCCATGAACCCTAGCTGTCCTCCGACCGCCTGCACCCCAAATGCAGCAGCAGCAGCAGCAGCCTGGGCGGGAGGCTGGCTGCCATACTCCCCCAGAATACCCTGGCCTGATGGGACAGTTGGCACAGGTATCACATGCTGGCCTGCCAACACCAGCCGGTGCCCAGTAAACTGCTGGGGTTGTAACTGTTGCGGGTGAAATGGAGAAGCGGCAAAGCCGGCAGCCCAGGGCCGTTCCGCTTTCACCTGGCCCACGTGGAACTGCTGCTGTAGGGCTGCAATCGTCTGCTCAGCCACGCTCTCCACCTCGCCACTATACTCCTGCTTTATGAAGTCGAGGGCCGTACCCCCCAGCTGCTCAAACCGGCCGCGCTTCTCCAGGGGCTCCCCATCCCGCCCACTGAACTGAGCCTGCTGGTCGGGGGGCGGGGGAGGGGGTGGTTGGGGGGCCCCGTGGGGGGGCAGTGGGGGTCCACCATGACCTCCCAGCTGGTGGGGTAATGGCGGTTTAGGTGGGGTTCCCTGTGGCACTGGCGGCTGAAATTAAAGAAAAGCCTGGTAAACACTGGACAGAGCAAACAACAAATTAAGCAACCTCCGTGTGAGTGTGTTAAAAGAAACTGGGTCTCATGTGATGGCGCATATTTTCAATGAGTGGTTTTAAACGCTACTGCATACAATTGAATGCACCTTTCATTTCATCAGTCAATAATTTAATACATAGTTTACTTCTGATTTTCTTGTGTAAGAATCTCAAAAGTAGACCAAAAATATTTATATTCAGTTTATGAAAGCATATAATTTCCCTAACATATAATAGATGTGTCTACACAGCGAGTACACACTCGAGATTTGCAAACTATTCATTTCACCACTTCACATGGAGGTTCATTATGATACAAGTAATAATATTAGGTTATATATATCACTTAAAACTACAGTACTAGAAAGTTGTGAGGAAAACAAAATGCCACCACTGACTGCTGACACGTCACAATAGTATATACACCCAGCAGATGTACAAAATACATGTAGATGACAAAAGGACATTTTACAGGAGCCCTATCCATGACAAAATAATATACTGTATAAACACACTGTTGTTGATCATTCTTTATATAATTTGTTTATTTACACAAGAATTGATCATTTTCAAATACTAGTATGGTGGTATTATTGGCATTAAATCGCATACGTGTTTTTAAAATAAATATGGGAACATGGATTATAACTATTTACTTATAAAATAGAAACAATTATTTATAGCATTATGGTTACCTAGTGTTGGAAGGTATGAAAATCCTTTGAAGATGGGAAACGCATAGTATCATCTGCTGTTTTTTCATAAAAAAATTTGAACAATATACAAGAAACATCTAATATATTGTTACCGCAAAATATGTTTTGTTTGTTTGTTTTATTTGTTGGGATTTAACGGCCTATCAACAGCTAAGGTCATTTAAGGCCGGGTCAATGGGTTTATTACTAAATCCCATGTATTACCTGTACACGTATATGTACATGTTCACGTACATGTACAAATGGGGGAAAAATCACAAAATCAGAACTGAATATTTACAATAATTTTTTTATATATATATTCAGCCCTGAAATCAGAATAATCCTGATCTGATGCCAGGTTCTCACCACACCAGAATCACTTGGACCACTCCCAAAAGCAGTAGGATCAGTAATAATCTTACTACTTTTATAATGGGCAATAACCCAATTCAACTCCCAGGTAACAAAAGAGCCAAAGATAAAACGTACCTGAGGGCCAAACCAGGCAAATCGTGATTCATATAAGGAGGAAAAAGTGAAAGTGAATGGGTTTAACGTCCCACCAACAGCTAGGGTCATATAGCGACGGGACCACAGTTTTAAAGTCTCATCCGACAGACCAGTGGAATGGAAATACTATGAAAGTATTTTTTGATGCCTAAGGCGAGGTTTGAACACACAACCTCCGGATTGGAAGTCAGGTGTTCTAACCCCTAGGCCACTCCATCCCTTACCGTTAATTTACCCTTCGCATGCTCCCGACCAACCACCCACTCCCCACACCGAGAAATAGGAAAAATAGTGGTAAAAGCCGGCCACAAGTTTTCATCCAGTATTGTACGAATGAAGTATTTAATACTGTAAAATTCTTAGTTATTCATGTTCAAGATATTAATTTATTAATTAGTATTGAAATACTTCATCCGTATTGTTGTGATTGGGTACTGAACCACAAACTCTGTGTGATAACATGAAGACATAGAAAAACAGGGTGAGCACTATATGCCACCATTTATTGTGGCAGTGGCATACACACAAAGTATATACACAATACATCTGCAGAGTGAACTGGTTTGTGATATGGACAAGTAAAACATCTGGATTGTACATTCTTCAAAGCAATATTATCTCAATACAGATACCAGCACCTACAAACTAATATACTCTTTGTTTCACATGTCTCAGATGTTTTATGTATATGTGTGTGGTTTCTTTTAATGCTGGACACAAGTAATATCTATAGGAATTTGACTTACAAACCATAAGCTACCATAGAGTATGTATCTTAGTTGTATTCTGTGACAAATTGTCAGCAAGTGACATTTTAACAAATGAAACGGGTGCCTATATAACTCAGAAGTCAATATTCATAATTTCAGTTGTATTTACAATACATATTAGAATTTATGGTAGCATAATTGTGTCAACAGTTAAATGAACCATGTACAGTAACTATTTTGGATGCCAACTTCAAGATGACATAAGGATTGATTACAGTCTAATGTCTTATATTAAATATACCATATTCAGATGTTCATACGACATAAAATTGTGATGCTCACTTTTGTGAATCCATGTAGCAACATTTTGCATGCCACCAACATGTAATACAACAGCTCCCATGTCCAAAGCATGTGTCCAATTCACTGTATCTTAGGGTACATAATTCACTATTTAAACTCTACCCCTCTCATCAAAGTGAAGTTTTCACACACAATTGACAAACATGCTGTCAGAGATACATACTTTTCTTTATACGAGAACAATGCCAACGGCATGTATCCCATCACTGTGGTGGTTCGATCATAAACATGCACATGAAGTTTAAGGCAATAGTTGGCACAATAATAAACAAGAGGGCCATGATGGCCCTAATTCGCTCACCTGACTCCATGAACACCAGAGGAGAATGTGACATTGAGTTCATGTGTTTTAAAAAAATTGTGCTATTTTTAGATGGCGGTCATCTTGGATTAAGCGATGACTCTCATTTTACAAAATCTGAAAATGCTTCACCCAGCATCGGCCATGTGGTTCCTGAGAAAAAGACGTTAAAAATCTTGAATAAATGGACCTTTTGGTGGCCATCATGGATGACATAATCATCCGATTCCGACAAATATTGCACCAGAGTGATCGCCTCATTGATACCTTCAATTTGATATATGACATGACCATATTCAGTCAAAAATAAAATTTGACCCCAATTTGACCCCACGGGCCACAAATCTGAAAAGGCTTCACCCATGGACCAACACTTTTAAGTTTGGCTACCATGGGCCAAGCGGTTCATGTGAAGAAGAATTTTGAAATCTCTAATAAAAGAACGACCTTTTGATATTTCGGCGGCCATCTTGGATGACATAACAATCCGATTTGGACAAAAAATGTACCAGAGTGATCGCCTCATTGATACCTTCGATTTGATATATAACATGACCATATTCGGTCAAAAATAAAATTTGACCCCACGGGCCACGCCCATTTTTGACCCCGGGGTCACCATTTTAACAACTTTGAAAGAGCATTGTACATCGATCATTCCTACCAAGTTTCGTCGAAATCCGGCTAGCGGTTCATGAGAAGAAGATTTTTTAAGAATTTATGCTATTTTTAGACGGCGGCCATCTTGGATTAGCGATGACCTCCATTTTAACAAATCTGAAAAGGCTTCACACATGGACCATAACTTTTAAGTTTGGCTACCATGGGCCAAGCGGTTCATGTGAAGAAGAATTTTGAAATCTCTAATAAAAGAACGACCTTTTGACCTTTCGGCGGCCATCTTGGATGACATAACAATCCGATTTCGACAGAAAATGCACCAGAGTGATGCCTCATTGATACCTTCAATTTGATATATGACATGACCATATTCGGTAAAAAATAAAATTTGACCCCAATTTGACCCCACGGGCCACGCCCATTTTTGACCCCAGGGTCACCATTTTAACAACTTTGAAAGAGCATTGTACATCGATCATTCCTACCAAGTTTCATCGAAATCCGGCCAGCGGTTCATGAGAAGAAGATTTTTTAAGAATTTATGCTATTTTTAGACGGCGGCCATCTTGGATTAGCGATGACCACCATTTTAACAAATCTGAAAAGGCTTCACCCATGGACCATAACTTTTAAGTTTGGCTACCATGGGCCAAGCGGTTCATGAGAAGAAGATATTTTTTAAGAATTTATGCCTATTTTTAGAAACGGCGGCCATCTTGGATTAGCGATGACCTCCATTTTAACAAATCTGAAAAGGTCTTTCAACCCATGGGACCATAACCTTTTAAGTTTATGGCTACCCATTGGGGCCAAGCGGTTTCATGTGAATAAATAATTTTTGAAATCTCTAATAAAAGAAGCGACCTTTTGACCTTTTCGGCGGCCATCTTGGATGGACATAACAATCCTATTTCGAACAAGAAAATGCACCAAGAGTAGATCGCCTCATTGATACCTAATTCAACTTTGATATAGTAGACATTGACCATATTCGGTCAAAAATAAAATTTGACCCCAATTTGACCCCACGGGCCACGCCCATTTTTGACCCCGGGGTCACCATTTTAACAACTTTGAAAGAGCAATGTACATCGATCATTCCTACCAAGTTTCGTCGAAATCCGGCAAGCGGTTCATGAGAAGAAGATTTTTTAAGAATTTATGCTATTTTTAGACGGCGGCCATCTTGGATTAGCGATGACCTTCATTTTAACAAATCTGAAAAGGCTTCACCCATGGACCATAACTTTTAAGTTTGGCTACCATGGGCCAAGCGGTTCATGTGAAGAAGAGTTTTGAAATCTCTAATAAAAGAACGACCTTTTGGCGGCCATCTTGGATGACATAACAATCCGATTTCGACAAAAAATGCACCAGAGTGATCGCCTCATTGATACCTTCAATTTGATATATGAAATGACCATATTCAGTCAAAAATAAAATTCCTACCAAGTTTTGTCGAAATCCGGTTGGCGGTTCTTGAGAAGAAGATTTTTTAAGAATTTGTGCTATTTTTAGACGGCGGCCATCTTGGATTATGTAATGACGTCATTTTAACAATTTTGTAATCCCCCTACCTAAGGACCATGACCATGAAGTTTGGTGACCATAGGCCCAATGGTTACCGAGGAGAACGACGTTTGAAAATGTTCACGGACGACAACGACGACGACGGACGACGGACACATTGCGGTAACAATAGCTCACATGAGCTTTGCTCAGGTGAGCTAAAAAGTCATAGGAGTATGGAGAAACCTGCATGCATCTATTGGATGGGAAATTTCTTTGAAAGGTTATTTGAAATTGACCTTGGGTGGGACAGAAAATGAAAATATGGATGATGACAAACATGTATACAAAGTTTGAAGTGAATCACTCATACGGTAAAGAAGAATATAACAGCATCATGAATCAACTGAACCAAAATTTAAAATATATTGAACAGGAAGTTGCGAAGTTATCTGACCTCGACCTTGGGAACGGCGGGAGCATGGGTGGGGCTGGGAATGAAAATATGAAAGATGACAAACATGCACATGAAGTTTGAAGTGAATGGATCATACAGTATAGAAGTTATAGGAGAATGAATGAACCGGACAGAAATTTAAAATATACTGGACGGAAATGAAAATATGGTTGATAATAAACATGCAGATGAAATGTCATTATAGGGTTAACTGTATTGTAATTTTCAAATTTGCGGCGTGTATCAGAAAATGATACATGTCCGCTTGCGCGTCGCCATGAAACTGATTTTCCGACCTATCATTTTCTGATATACGCCGAAAATTTCAAAATTACATTGCATTTAACCTATTTCTAATGCACTCCTTTACTACTGGCGTAGGAATACATATTGAAATAATTTGCGACTCGTTCATCAACAATGATATACCTGTAATGTATGACCATCAGCCAATCAGATTGCGTGATAGTTATATAGCGCATTAGATTAGCCAATCAGTCATACGGTAAAAGTTTTACAGCAGAATGGACAGAGGGACAGACAGGATGGACAGACGACTTTTCCATCACTATATCCCATTTTCGCTACACGATGGAATAAAAAATTCAATAATGCCAGTAACCACAATGTTGTAAATACCAGATATACTACAAAATTACAGAGATTTGTGGTGCTCAACAACAAAAGAGGCATTATTAATTTGTTTACCAGTGTAGAGCCTGATCAGCTACCACACTCAGCTGAAACAGATATATACGAGGGCTGACCCAAATGAAATGCACTTTAATCAATTTTTACCACATGGAGTTGATCATCAACAATGATATCCACGGATATCTCTATTCAATACATATCTATACATGTACACATCGTTATACTATTCACTTGATGTGCATGTCAAATAGGTCATTTCAATACAGGCAGTCATTGACCACTGTTGCGTAAAATGGTTGTAAAACGAGTAGCTAATGGTGTATTAAGATTCTATGAAAACTTTCAATGTCTGTGAAGCAGATATACTATGACCTGTGGATACTGGGGTATCATACAGTACAGTTTTGAGTGTAATTCTGCATAGTTCAATATAAGGGAACTGATCGCAAAATATGTCTGATATACAGTGCAACAGATGTAAAGTTTCACAAGCATCAGTTCATCAGATTCTGAGAAAGGTGATGATAGTTAGAAAGATATCTGCTGCTGGATACAGCTGAGCAGAAAAGGACATGTGTCGAAACGGTAAAGAACTTAGTAAAATTGTATCGGAAATACAGTAAATAGAAGTACACAAATGTCATTACAGGGTATTAAACATGTGTGCACTTCTTTGAGCTGATCCGGAAGATTGGGAATAAAATATGGGCTACAAAACATAGTAAAAGGCCAAGTATTGCAAACAGAACACAAGGTGTGGAAAAGGTGCTGTATGTCATTATTTTCTTCACAGATAAAGAGCTTTTTGTTAAAATTTCAGTACCAAAGGGTAAATCTGCAAAACATCGGCCATACAAGAGTGCCGTAAGTCACAAAATACGCCTGTCGAATATGGGCCAGACAGCGAAGATGCAGAAATGTGAAGCTGTCACCACCAAGGCAAGAAACATTAATGAGAATTTGAAACTCTATAGCAGTATTTCTTCATCTCGTTGTGCTAAAAATGTATACTAATTTAGGCAGAGATGTGTAAAGTAGAAATGATATAGAATTGGATACAAAAATGTAGAAAAAAGTTAAAAAGGTGATATTTTTGTTAAAAAATATTTCTTCGGCATAAAAACACCAAGGTGCACATCTTCACACAAACTCTGTACCCTATATGGAATTGCATAGAAAAATGTACAAAAAATGGCTAAGTTAAAAAGGTGATATTATTGTTAAAAAATATTTTTTCGGCATAAAAACACCAAGGTGCACATCTTCAATATGTGTAGAAGACGTGTGTATAGTTTCAGAACGATCGACTGAACGGTTTCGGAGGAGTTGTGTACACAAACTCTGTACCCTATATAGAATTGTATAGAAAAATGTAGAAAAAATGGCTACCGGTAAGTTAACAAGAGCTGTAGGAGAACAGCATAGCTCGACTACGAGGGTTGTCGATGTACACATAGCTTGACAAAGAAGGTGGCTGCGGCCTGCATAAAAACCTTAACCAAGGTTGACTTAAAAACATTAACCAAGGGATTATTGATGTACGTCACTAGGAGATAAAGTTTTCCAAGTATGGTTGCTGTAGGCCCAGGAGTATTCCATATACAAGCTTGACTAAAAACCGTAACCAAGGGGAGATAACTAAGTAATCCAAGGATAAAAGTAGGTCAAGGTCAAATATAGGTCAGGGATTATTGATGTACATCATTAGGAGATGAAGTTGTCCAAGTATGGTTGATGTAGGCCCAGAAGTATTCCATATACAAGCTTGACTATAAACATTAACCAAGTAATTGAAGGTTAAATGTAGGTGAAGGTAAAATAAAGGTCAGGGGTTATTGATGTACGTCCCTATGAGAAAAAGTTATCCAAGTATGGTGTCTGTATGCACAATAGTATTCCATCTACAAGCTTGACTAAAAACCTTAACCAAGGTTGAGTAACTAGATGGCCGCGGCCTGCATGTCGCGCCTTGTGGCGAGGCATGGACACTAAAAAAAAAAAGATATACCGGTAGTATAACGAAAAACTTTAACCAAAAAACTTAAGCAAAAGCTTTAACTGGACACACGTACGTACATACGTACGTACGACATACGACAAAGTGACGACTATATCGCGCTTTCCGCAAGCGGGCGCGAAAAAAACTTTAACCAAAAACTTCAAAGTAATTTGACCTTGACATTGGGCACAGGGGCCGCACGGTAGGGGGGTAGAATGAAAATATAGATGATGATAAACACCCATGTGAAGTTTCAAGGTAATGGGCAAAGCAGTTGCAGAGATATAGTATAACGAAAAACTTTAACCAAAAAACGTTAACCAAAAAACTTAAACCAAAAAACTTAACCAAAAACTTTTAACCAAAAAACTTAACCAAAAACTTCTAAGTAATTTGACCTTGACATTGGGCACAGGGGCCGCACGGGAGGGGAGTAGAATGAAAATATAGACGATGATAAACACCCATGTGAAGTTTCAAGGTAATGGGCAAAGCAGTTGCAGAGATATAGTATAACGAAAAACTTTAACCAAAAACTTTAACCAAAAAAATTAACCAAAAACTTTAACCAAAGAACTTAACCAAAAACTTTAACCAAAAAACGTAACCAAACAACTTAACCAAAAACTTTAACCGGACACACGTACGTACGTACGTACGTACGTACGTACGTACGTACGTACGTACGTACACGTACGTACGCCAAAGTGCCGACTATATCGCGCTTTCCGCAAGCGGGCGCGACAAAAAACTTAACCAAGGGGAATTAAGTAAGTAATTTAAGGTTAAATGTAGGTCAAGGTCAAATATAGGTCAGGGGTTGTTGATGTACATCACTAGGAGATGAAGTTGTCCAAGTATGGTTGGTGTAGGGCCAGGAGTATTCCATATACAAGCTTGACTAAAAACCTTACCCAAGGGGAAATAAGTAAGTAATTCAAGGATAAAAGTAGGTGAAGGTGAAATATAGGTCAGGGATTATTGATGTACATCACTAGGAGATGAAGTTGTCCAAGTATGGTTGGTGTAGGGCCATGAGTATTCCATCTACAAGCTTGACTAAAAACCTTAACCAAAGAGAATTAAGTAAGTAATTCTAAGAGGAAAGAGGTATCAGGGGTTATTGATGTACATCACTATGACAAAAGGTTGTCCAAGTATGGTGTCTGTATGCACAATAGTATTCCATGTACAAGCTTGAGTAAAAAGCTTAACCAAGGTCGAGTAAAAACCTTAACCAAGGGGAATTAACAAAGTAATTCAAGGTTAAATGCAGTTCAAGGTCAAATATAGGTCAGGGGTTGTTGATGTACATCACTAGGAGATGAAGTTGTCCAAGTATGGTTGGTGTAGGGCCAGGAGTATTCCATCTACAAGCTTGACTAAAAACGTTAACCAAGGTTGACTAAAAACCTTAACCAAGGGGAATTAAGTAAGTAATTCAAGAGGAAATGTAGGTCAAGGTGAAATATAGATGAGGGGTTATTGATGTGCATCACTAGGAGATGAAGTTGTCCAAGTATGGTGGGTGTAGGGCCAGTAGTATTGCATATACAAGCTTGACTAAAAACCTTAACCAAGGTTGACTAAAAACCTTAACCAAGGCGTGACGTGACGGTGACGCCGACGCCGACGCCGACGCCGACGCCGGGGTGACAACATAAGCTCTACTTATTCTTCGAATAGTCGAGCTAAAAACGTGATATTTTTGTTAAAAAATATTTTTTCGGCATAAAAACACCAAGGTGCAAATCTTCAATATGTGTAGAAGACGTGTGTATAGTTTCAGATCGATCGACTGAACGGTTTTGGAGGAGTTGTGTACACGAACTATGCACTTTTTCTGTCAGCTGCCCGCCCGCCCGTGATCGCCCGCCCGCCCCGCGGTTAAACATAATACGTATCGTTTTTTAAAAACGGTCGTATAAAAACAGGAATTAAGACATACATGGTTGTTACATGACAAGTCACAACCACCAGAACAATTGTCAATCATAGTAAAGGAATTTCTGAAGTCCATGGTCACTGTGCTTGCCCATCAACCATATTCGCCAGATTTTGCCCATTGTGATTTTTTTTTTGTTTCCAAGGCTTAAAGAAATCCTCTGGTCGCAGATTTTTTACCCGACTAGCTCTCGGTTCTGCTGTTTATCAGTGGTTCGCAAGTGTTCAGCATACCGTGACGCATTCCAGAAGTGGATTACTTGCCTGAAATTATGTATTTCTTACAAGGGGGAATACTTTGAAGAGGTGAAATGAAATAAATGTGCCAGTTTCAATTCAATTTCAATTCCGAACGTGCATTACATATTGAGAAACCTCTCGTAGATGGGATTTTTATACAAGCATCTAGGGGCCGTTTCACTAACTTCGTATGACTAAAATGTTTGTAAGTGCAAATCTATTATAGTCTGGAAATTTCAATTGATGGATTTACATTTATTGAACATAATGCTCAATAAATGTAAATCCAATAAATGTTTAAAAGAAAACATTAATAATGTGAAATTTACAGACTATCATAGTTTTGCATTTACAAACATTTTAGTTGTACGAAGTTTAGTGAAACAGGCCCCAGGTACGCTTATCCAATGACATAACAAAAAGTGTGGCTGATGGGAAGTACACATCTGCAGGCTTCTCTTGGCCTACACTCGCAAATTCAACTAGATTGGTCAGTAAGCGAGGCTTACGGAATACCCCCCGCGTGGGCCCAGGTACCCCTAAATATGTAAAATTTCCCAAGTGTGTGGGCTTGTGACCTTGACTCTGGGCTTAGCGGAGGCGACACAAACGTGAATGTGAAGCAGATCAGAGCAAAGAAATAGCAGTTATAACCGATTTCTCTGATGTTAAGTTTTGTGAAGAGACTAAGTATGTGATCTTGACCTTGGGATCAGCGGGGATATGTCACAGCATGATAGTAGAGCCTTAGAGGAATGCATGCATGAAATATTAAGAATTTTAGATGAAGTTATAACATATTTCTCTGATGTTAAGTTTTCTAAAGAGACCATGTATTTGACCTTGACCTTGGGATCAGCGGGGGTTGGACGGTCGTGGATTTGGCACAGCATGGTAGTAGAGCCTTACAGGAATGCATGTGTGAAATATTAAGCATTTTAGATGAAGGAAATAGAAGTTATAACAATATTTCTCTGATATTAAGTTTTGTAAAGAGACTAAGTATTTGACCTTGATCATGGGATCAGCGGGGGTTGGACGGCCGTGGATTTGGCACAGCATGGTAGTAGAGCCTTACAGGAACGCATGTGTGAAATATTAATTTTGCATTTTAGATGAAGGAAATAGAAGTTATAACAATATTTCTCTGATGTTAAGTTTTGTAAAGAGACTAAGTATTTGACCATGGGATCAGCGGGGGTTGGACGGTCGTGGATTTGGCACAGCATGGTAGTAGAGCCTTACAGAAATGCATGTGTGAAATATTAAGCATTTTAGATGAAGGAAATAGAAGTTATAACAATATTTCTCTGATGTTAAGTTTTGTAAAGAGACTAAGTATTTGACCTTGACCATGGGATCAGCGGGGGTTGGACGGTCGTGGATTTGGCACAGCATAGTAGTAGAGCCTTACAGGAATGCATGTGTGAAATATTAAGCATTTTAGATGAAGGAAATAGAAGTTATAACAATATTTCTCTGATGTTAAGTTTTGTACTAAGTATTTGACCTTGACCTTGGGATC
Organism: Conchocele bisecta; assembly: GCA_029237695.1. Lineage (NCBI taxonomy): Eukaryota > Metazoa > Mollusca > Bivalvia > Lucinida > Thyasiridae > Conchocele > Conchocele bisecta. The sequence continues at coordinate 12,435,619 of CM055267.1, forward strand.
AGCAGGGGTTGGACGGTGGTGGATTTGGTACAGCATGGTAGTAGAGCCTTACAGGAATGCATGTGTGAAATATTACGCATTTTAGATGAAGGAAATAGAAGTTATAACAATATTTCTCTGATATTAAGTTTACGGACGCACGGACGCACGGACGCACAGAGACAACCCGACTCCAGTATACCCCCCACAACTCGTTGCGGGGGGGTATAATAAGTCCCTTTTTCTTGTGGGTCACATATGGTAGGTAGGCCTAATTATTAAGAACACAACAGCAAAAGAAACTTGGCACAACTTCTCTACCTTTGAGCCCAATGAAAATAAATTGCTAAAAAAATCAGAAAGAGTTATTTTGTCACCCATCAATATTTGAACAGTAATCTCTGTGACGCATATTAGTTATCTTATGTTTAAGTGCAGCAAATGTCTTGAAGATCATGTTAATGGCGGCATGAGTGTGTTCCAAATGCTTACATGTATCAAGGGTCCAAATATTGAAGCAATCCATCAAGTAATATTAATGTTATACAATGATGAAGAAACTTGTACAAACTTGTTGACACAAGCAATGACTAAGTGTTTCCGCAAAAGATGTTAAGGTACAAGAGGTCAAGGTCAAGTTAATGGGGGCATGAGTGTGTTCCAAATGCTCGCATGTATCAAGTGTCCAAATATTGAAGCAATATGTCAAGTAATATTTAAGTTATATCATGATGAAGAACATTGTACAAACTTTTTGATGCAAAAAAATGGCTAAGTGTTTCTGCAAAAATGTAGGGTAAAAAGGTCAAGGTCATGTTAATGGTGGCATAAGTGTGTTCCAAATGCTCACATAATTATATCAAGTGACCAAATATTGAAGCAATCCATCAAGTAATATTAAAGTGATACCATGATGAAGCTTGTACAAACTTTTTGACGCAAACAAAATGGCTAAGTGTTTCCGCAAAAATGTGAAGGTAAACATGTGAAGATAAAAAAGTCAAGGTCATGTTAATTGCAGCATGGAGGGTGTTCCAAATGATCAGTATCAAGTGTTCAAATATTGAAGCAATCCGTTAAGTAATATCAATGATATACCATGATGAACCTTTTGACGCAAAAAAATGTGAAGGTAAAAAAGGTCATGTTAATGATGGCATGTGTGTGTTCCAAATACTCGCATGTATCAAGTGTCCAACTATTGAAGCAATCCGTCAAGTAATATTAAAAAGTTATACCATGATGAAGAAGCTTGTACAAACTATTGGACATTTCGGACATTGCCACCCACAATAAAACCTGTTTCAGGAACAGAACAGCAAAATTCACCACTGAATATGACATCCTAATCTGGAGCCAGGTGCCATCACCTACAGTACCATGCCACTTTGTGAAGGATGCTTACAAAAAATATAAACGGGAAAAGAACAAAAATGCAGCCATGTAGGAGTATGAAAATATAGAAATGAAATGATGTACAACAGAAGAAATATAGAAATATAATTATGAGAATGCATTTGCTTATTTCCACATTGTATTGTCTGTACACAGCAATGGAATGAAACTAGAAATGTGTCCATGAGACACAGATGCCCCGCTGGCAGCATATAACGACGAGTGGAATATACGACATTATGTTTGCAAAACATGGATATGCCCTCATAGCATACTGGACTTAAACTGAAGAAGCTGTTACAAACTTTTCCACTTAACAAAATGGCTAAGTGTTTCAGCGACATTTCGAAGGTGACAAAGGTCAAGATCGTGTTAATGGTGGCGTGAGTGTGTGACAAATGTTCAGGTGATTCAAGTGTCCAAAGTATGGAAGCAATTCTTTGCGTAATATTGAAGATGTTACATGCTGGAGAAACTCTTACAAATTTTTAAACGTAAGAAAATGGCTAAGTATTTCAGCGCCATTACGAAGGTCACAACTGTCAAGGTCATGTCACTGGTCATACAAGTGCGCCACACATGTTCAGGTGAATGAACTGTCCAAATATTAAAGCAATCCTTCAAGTAATATTGAAGATATTACATGATGACGTAACAAAATTTCTAAGTGTTTCAGCGACATTTCAAACTTTTTGACGCAACAAAATTGCTTAAGTGTTTCAGTGACATTTCGAAGCTGACCAAGTCAAGGTCATGTTAATGGTGGCGCAAGTGTGCAGCAAATGTTCAAGTGATTCAAGTGTCCAAGTATTGAAGCAATACTTTGTGTAATATTGAAGATATTACATGTTAGAGAAACTCTTACAAACTTTCCTACGTAAATGTACACGTACGGATGGACATACGGAACCTCAAGAGCAACGCAATATGCCCCCCGTGCTATCGCATAGGGGGGCATAAAAAAATACATTATCTGTGAACATGTATGAATTGTCATGAAAATGTTCAAGTGGTATATGACTAATGCTCCAAACAATGACCTAAACCGAACAAAGTGAACATTGTACAAAGTGTCATCTTTCTGGCATGCACATGCAATCCCGGTGACAGACATGTGACATTTACTTTACAGTACGTGTGCCTGGATAGCAAAATTTTAATGGCATAAGCCTACTTGGCTGCTATATTGAATATATTTGTGAATTATATTCAGATTGAATGCCATGAAAATGTATTAATATTAGGGATGGCAACGAATATTCGAATATTGACCGAATATTCGAATATCAGTTTGGTATTCGAATGGAAAACTTATTCCAAGGTATTGTTTGGTTTACTTATTTCTCACCGTCGTACATACAGCAATTGATCCCAGCACGTGTCAAAGTTTGTATTGTCCGTTATCGACGATTAATACGGTATCGCGTCAAAGTTTGCTTGTCCCTAATATCGACAATTAATAACACGGTATTGTTTTGACAGCCTGAAGGCTTGCAGGTGTTGAATCCGTACCTTAATAAAGTTTAATTGCATTAAATCGCGTAATTGTGGATCCTTGGTAAAGAACTCCCGCTGCTTTGTCGGTACACGGTGTTTCGTGGTGGTATAATTATGTGTTTGTTGAATTCTCATTGTATATGCAGGAGCGTATTAATAGCTTATGAAATTAATTGGTAACACATACCATAAGTTCCATTTCGCCAGTCACAACAACGTATCAACATCAAAAATCAGATATCCTTCTCCGAAACCGGGAATTACTATTCAATGTTATTCACGTATCTTGTTATCCTGTACATATTATTATATGTTTCCCGCCACGTGATTATGGACTAGTTCAAACACTTTAATCCTGATATGCGTCTGAAATTTCCTTAGAAGCAGAAGCATGGTTTCTCAGTTGATTCGCGAAACATGTAATTCCTGATCAGATTGCGCGGAGGCGCATGCTGGTCTGGAGCTCCACTTTTCCCAAACTCAATACACCCATTATTCTCGTGTCGGTATACACATATCATCATTCCGCTGTGTGATGCGTGACGTCATTTGAATTTCCAATACACACAACGAAAGTTTCACATCGCGTATTATTGACACATATTTTAATCGGGCATTACACGTGTACAAAGCGCTTTCATGTTTTAAAGTATCATGTTGTTTGTTGGATTATTAAATTATAAAAGAACAGATTCGTTGTTAACATGTATCCCCAGGACATTAATTTTGCACTCACTTGAAAAAATAGTTAACCGATTATTATTTGAAGCACGTGGGAACTCAATCAGAGACATGTTACCAGTGTCAATTCCGTAATAGTGAGGAGATTTAGAGGTTGGGTGGTTCCGAATATTCGAATATATATTCGAATAGCCAATCGAATATTCGAATACCATTTTTACCATTCGATGCCATCCGTAATTAATATTTGTATTGTGAAACTGTAATTTGTTATGCATTCTTGAAAATTGACAAGCTTCTTTTGCCATTCAGTATTCAATATCAGTTTTCACAATTGCAGCAAAACAATTTTTTTGTCTGGAACAATGTATTCAAGTTGAATCAACTGAATACTTTATAAACCTATCTATGTGACTATATATAATATTCTCTTAGCAGAAATGATGTAGATCAGTAACATTATTGCACAACAATTACTAGTCGGTAACATAAATGTATTTGGCTATTGGTTGCCTGAGGTAGAATTGAAGTTTTAAAGTGACATTAGCATTTTAATCAACAAGGCACAACCAAGTCTGCAATATACAGCCGTGCTTCTCATGATGCCGCAGAGCTCCAGATAAGCTGCGTATTTGCCAAAATTGCCAAAAACCCAATTGAAATCAGAAGTTGTGTGTAACAAAAAGCAATAAAAAAATTGTGGTACCTTTATCATGCTGCAGAAAACAATAAACAGACCAAAAATATAGCATATTTTTCTTATTTTCCATGAAAACAAATCTTGGTATTTCATTAGAAAGACAATTCTAATGAAATGCCAAGACAAGTTTTCATTTTGAAGCAAACTATTCAATAATTGCTGTCTGTTGATGTGTAAACAGTAGTGTGATTTTAGTTTCCCCAATTACAATTTTGAAATACCCAATTGCTTCAGAAATGATTGAGTGACAATACTCACTTACACATTCCTTACCTGAAGCCCTGTGATGCCATGATGAAGTAACTGTAAATCAATATGAGCAGACAGATGGAGAATGGTCAAACTAAATACAATGGAACCCCTCTAAACTAGACACACTCAAACTAGAATAGTGTAGTTATATTTGTACATAAACTATGACCACAAAGGTTTTTGTTTTCTACATGTAAACCTGTATATTATACCATCCTATCACCAAGACGACAGCCTGTGTATGTAACACTTAGCGGACATAGATTATATTTCATGTTTAGTCTGAGATAGTTACAGAATGTAGGAAAGAGGTTAACTTTGAAGGAAAAAAATCAATAAATGGTGCAGAGGTCGCTTGTGTTGAAATGGTTAATCATATATCCAGGTAAATGTGAAAATGAATGAGTTTAACGTCCCAGCAACTGCCGAGATCATTTAGGGATGGGACCTTGGTTTCAACTCTCATCCGAAAGACCAATGGGATGGAAATACTATGAAAGCTTTTGTGAGGTTTGAACCCACAACCTCTGGATTGGTCAGATGTTCTAACCTCTAGGCCACAACCCATCCCACAAGGTAGGTATGAACTGCATGCCTTACCAGTAATTTCTCTCGGCCCAACAGGTTGAATGCAAATCGATATATGAAAAAAAAAATAAAAAGAAGAAAACACATAAACTGACGGGAACCTTCTCTTAAGTATTTTCAAGGAAGCGGCTGAAATTCAAGTCGTTTTCATTTATGTGTCGACCTACATGAATTATGTATTACGACTATGAAAATAAATATATTCAGAAATATTCCACTGCAATAACATACAATATATGCCTGATAGCACACTGCACATAATACTAGTCATTTTACTTGAGCATGTTGAAATATTACTATGCTATGATCACTACCGGTATATAAAAGTGGAACTCTTTGCTCTTCTAAGATGCGAGTAAATACTGTTTCTTTTTTACTAATACTATTACTTTCTGATTGCCATTACACCAAATACAGAGTATCCAACTTGCACAAAAATATAAGCTTTTCTTTTCATAGAAATGATAAATCAATTTCCCCAACGTAATTCATCACTATGCACAACAGTAGCAGAGATAAACACACATATACCACACCATTCCCAGCATGCAATGATATCCATGGTAACCGATGCTCCAACCTTGTAATCTCATCTATATATTGTCAATACTGTAGGAATGAATTGCCTTTTTGTGGAATTTATCGGGGTATCAACTTGGAAAAGTCGCGGGAATACTGGACGAAGGCCGGAAGGCCTCGTCCAGTATTCCCGCGACTTTTCCAAGTTTATATCCCCGATAAATTCCACAAAAAGGCCATTCATTCCTTATAATTCCAGCACATGAAATAAATTCATCAAGAAAATGTGTTTATTTTCCGTTTTCTTAAGAATTATTTTAACTGTGCTCACGGTTACGGAAAGTAGTTTGGCGTGGGAGTTTACTGGGATATAAATTTTGTGCTGGAATTATTGTAGTGAGCTTTGACATCAAACACGCTGATACCGGTTTGCGCAGACTGTTAGAAGTGCAGGAATTAATGAATCCATTATGAAGCAAAGATACTGCGCAACCTATGGTCATGGTACCAGATGCAAAATGGTCATTTATTTCAACTTACTGTGTAGATTATGTGCATGTATAATACGATTTAAAGGGCCTCTGGGATGCACTTGTGTGTATAATATGCACATTATAGTCCTTGGCAATATATAAGCAAGACTGATGTAAGCCCCACATATCGCTTTGATAGTAAACAAGGCAAAATTCCAAGTCCAAAAGAGGAGATAATCCATGACCCGGGGGTCGAATCAAAAACCAAATCTGCAAGTAAGACGCTATGACACTTGTGACCAGCATAGCCCCTGATCAACATATGCATCACAGTGGCAGATATCTCCAGTCTGAAGCCATCGATCGAGGTATAATTACATTGTTACCGTCGTTAAATGACGTGGACAAACTAGGTCTAGGTCAAATGAATGTTATCATAAACAGTGGTTCGAGATGGATACAAGAGATGAAGTTTTGTAAGTCTGTTGGTTTTAGCTGCTGCACAGACAAATGAACATAGGGAAACATTTCATTTAGACAGACAGATGGACACAGGGGTACTCATTATATATAGAATATGACATTTAGACTGATGGTTATAAGTGATGGTGTGGATTTGTCATTCTACATGCCTTCTTTAAAATAGACATTTGGTTGCTAAAGTAGTGTACAGCGCAAACATCCAGTAATTGCAATCAGATACAAATGCGCTTTTCAACAATGTTGTCCAAATTCGATCCTCAGCCAGGCCAGTACAGGAGATGGTATGGTAGTTGCCAGATCAGACAAGTGGGTTACCTTCAGGTACTCCGATTTCCTCCCACATTTAAGACCACCCATACACATCTGTCTATATGTGCCAACAAAAGCATAATTGTATTTGGTGTAAAATCAAATTTAAACTTGACAGTGCAAGACATTTCTGAGCAGAAACATATTTACATAGCTGGTATGTGCACATCCACAAAACTACATGCTACAGGATGCTTTCTTTCTGATCTAAGCAACATGACTACATAGTCAAATGTTAGTTAAAATCACTAATATGATTATTCTATTAAATGGCCCAGGGGTTTTGCATTATTTATCTTTATTCCCAATAATGCTACTGAAACATGATGCTTAATAGATCAATGAAATTCAGTATTCTCCCATCTGACAACTTGATGCCAAGATATTGTGTATTTTGATGGTATTTAACCATTTATCAAAAATAGTAAATGCTGTATTCACTTTATGTCTTCATTATTTTATTGGACAAGTCATAATAATGCAAGCATGAACACATTATGTAATCCCTCGCTATGTCATTTAATAACGTAACAGAGAATGACAGAACATAGTCAAACAAATGTAGAAGATACATACACTAGTTGAATCAAGAAATACATAAAACAAGTTAGAATCAAACAAGTCAAGCCAACTTTTTTTAACAATTTTAAATTGAGATTTTGTCGGACATTGGCAACAGGCAATACTAGTAACACATTGCAGCACGAAAATATAAAAACAAATATGAATTCATCCAGCTTTATTGCTTTGTCCGCTTAAATTCTGCCAACCGTTGGCTTTAGGCATATAGATGGTCGTAAATCTGAAAATAATTAAACCTTAAGTGCATTTTTAAAAATAATAAAAATCTTACCTCACCCCAAGGTGACAACATTCTGTCTAATATTGATTTTATTGCAAAACAAGAGCGCTGTAAGTCACAAACTACGCCCATCAAAGATGGGCCATACAGCGAAGATGCAGAAATGTGAAGCTGTCACCAAGGCAAGAAACCGTAATGTGAATTTGAAGATCTAAAGCATTATTTCTTCCTCTTGTTGTGATAAGCATGCATACTAATTTAGGTAGAGATGTGTAATGTAGAAATTATATAGAATTGCATACAAAACTTAAGAAAAAATGGCTAAGTAAACAGTCTATATTTTTGTTAAAAAAAAATAGTTTGGCATAAAAACACAAGAGGTGCACATGTACAAAATGTGTAAAGACGTATATCTATATAGAATTGCATTAAAAAATGGCTACGTTAAAAAGCCGATATTTTTGTTAAAAAATATTTTTTTCGCCACAAAAACACCAAGATGCACAACTTCAATATGTGTAGAAGACGTGTGTATTGTTTCAAATTGATTGACCGAAAGGTTTTAGAGGAGTAGTGTACACAAACTCTGTACCCTATATAGAATTGCATACAAAAATGTAGAAAAGAATGGCTACCGGCAGCTAAAAAGGTGATATATTTGTTAAGCCTAAATCCAATAATTGTTCACAAAAAAAACATTGCCAATGTGAAATTTACAGACTATCATAAGTTTGCATATACAAACATTTTAGTCGTACAGAGTTTAGTGAAACGGCCCCCAGTTCTTGATAAACAAGCGTATATGTATCTACAGAGTTTGCAAACTTTGGGATTCTGGTATGCTATGTTTATATAGTTAATGCAAAATGTTAACTAAAACATGTTTCACAGCGTATCCTGAACATGAACTTTCTAAGTGAACTCTCTAAATAATGATAGCATGTTGCCTGTTGATGTATAAACAAAATTTGAAAGTATTTCACCACATGGAAACATTAGAAGCACATCAGATAATTAAATATTGTGATGGATGGACAGACTTCACCTTTTCTCTCAGTGGCGGATAGATAAACTACTCAGTGAGCTGCATGAAGTGAACAGTAAGTGAGCTAACATTCTTGCCTTTAAGAACCATATTCCGCTGGACCCACCCACAAGCCCGGGTTCATTAGACACAAGTTCAAAAACAACATTTTTGGACAATATATCAGCTAGAAGGATACTCCATCCCATTAATTCCCCTTTTACAAGCCAGATCCATAATACCCATATCATCCATCCCCTGAAACAAAGTCTGAAACCTCAATAGAAGTTTATACAGAAGTTGAGAACTAACAATATTATTATTTGTACCGGGTAGGTGTCAACTGTTCAATGGCTGTAACTAGGTAAAAACGGGAATGATTACTTCACACTTTCTTCATTTATCTAGGCAAACAAATGATGGACACATGCAGGATTTGCTACTAAATCAGATGCAGAATTTGCATACTTATGGTGTATAGATAGGCAGGGAAAAGTAGACAATTCAATTGTTGTCGATGTAGGTACTTTAAAGATGAATAGAACTACGCATAACTAAAAGCATACAATTTAATAAACATTATTAAGTGAACCTGGTAACATGTTAAGAACAAAGCTAGGAACGTTTGTTTCGTTTTAAATTCAGCAAAAAGGAACAATAAACACAATGGTATAACGGGTGGGGAAAGCACATGCACACATCTGAAATGGTAGGTGTGCTAATGTTTAAAACAGTGCAATTGAATGTTTCTACTACTCAATAACACATGTACAGTGGGAGGCACAGTTGGTTGTCATGATACAATAATCAGTGTGAAACTAGTGGCTGTTAGCTAAAGATACATCAAGTTAATAACAGTTGTCAGATAATAAAAGTAAGCAACATGCACTTTACAAGATTTGGAAACAAATTTGAATATTTTTGTTCTCTTCATATTTTATAAACATAGTAATGAGATACTGATCAATATAAACATATGTATAATGCTCTAATACACCATTTACCATTTCCATCATGCACCTGTTTTAATATGATAAATACAATATCTTGCATTGTACTGATACAGGTTTAAAGTTTGTCAGGTAGTAACAGATCACACTTATGTAAATTGCAGCATACAAGGTACTTATATCATTGTAAAACCAACAGACCTACCATAGTTCAGATAAATTATTTATCTAATATAAAAATATACAAAATAGCAATTAATAAATATTTTGTACAAAAATAATACTGTTTACCACATGGGCTTCTTCAGGTAGTAATGGATCACTTTTAGCAATAACAGATCACTTCATCTGGTAGGGATTTTTGGCTACTTTTACTGAAAAAAAATATATTGTAAAACATATGCATATAGGTATACTCATAAATGGCCAGTACAGAAATGTCCAGACTAGTCGCCTTCACATCAGATTCACGGGAGCTGCCATTGTCAGGTTAGCAGCATTAGCCAATATCTTGAAAACACAGGGCTGTTCTTTGAATGTTCTTCCTCAGCACAGGCGGTGATACATGTAGCCAGCCATATTGAGGCAGATCTTCTGTACGATTACCTTTCTTATGATGGAACATGCGGCATTGTATATGTTACCCACCATGACCAAATGGGATTTATTTTAACCATTAAGTTCCATTTTCTGATCTGGAAATTAAGGCTAAATTATCTGCTAAATTATCTGTATCGCACATCTGGAAACTGACTTTTATGGACTTCAAGTGCTTAACATTTGCCAACAACACCCGAATGTGACTGATTAAATAGTGACACATTATCAGGCTACTTTATAGCAGTGGCAATAAGTCACATTTTACCATGGAGTGTTACATAATTACATTTGATCATTTAAACCCAATTATATCGTATCGCATACATGATCCGTTACTACCTCAAAAAGTGGGCTGCCTTTATCCCATTCTCATAGACAATCTAATGTATTGATTTACAGGAAAACAAAATTTGATAATGTTTATGAGTAAATAGATGTACATCGTGTTTGTGTTTGGACAGAAATTACATTGAAACTATGTTTAATATTACCTAATAATCACCACTTATGTAGAACTTACTGTTAAAATTTTAATAAAATACTTATTTTTTTAATTACGTGCTTCAAACACAAATTAACCTGTTAGCCCCGATGATTTGTTACTACCTAAATAACTGTATATACATCCATATATCTGAAGAGTAGCAAGGACCTAAACATAACATTATTTCTAAACATCACTGATCTATTGTGAGCGCATACCGTAGATAGTGAATGAATACAGAATGAAAATTAAGAATTAAGTAATAATTCAGATTAAGTTTCAACTATTTAGCAATGTCCGCTTACTCTATAGCTATAAGATATGCTATAAGATATGTTGAGAGAAAAAAATGATAGAAAAAAAACAACATAATACTAGGTAGAAGGAATTTAGGTAGAAGGAATTTAAAAACGTTTAAGCAAATTTTGCAGTCAACTTTGAACACAGATTTCAAAATACTTTGACATCGGAATGTCGGCAACTTTGGTGGGCTACGGAATGAACTTAAGATTACAGAAATTTATTTAAAACCTTTAAAGCAAATTTTGCAACAACTTTGATGTAGATAAGTAATGGTTTCAGAGATATTAGTATAAGTTATGTATGCTGGGGGTATGAGCGATAGTTTGCTTTTGTAGTGACATATACACCTAAAATTATTTTCGTGCTCAAAATGTCTTTCTATAAGAACAAGTGAAATGAACTGGTTTAACGTGCCAGCAACAGCTAAGATATAGAGACGGGACCACAGTCCGACAGACCAACGAGATGAAAATGTTATGAAAGTATTTTTCACGTCCAGGTTGAGGATTGAACACACAACCTCCTTTATTGACGTCCAATGCCATCTCCCCTAGGCCACGGCCCATCCCCTTCTAGAGGAACAAAGCCACTGCAGTGCCTTTGAGTACCGGTAACCTCAAAAGAAGTATGCTAAACTGACTTGATAACAAATATTCTGTCATCATTTACATTTTTGACATTGGCCAGCACCTTAGAATTTGTCTTTGTCAAGGACTAGAATAGCGCGATAAATAACTGACGTCTTATGATTAATAATTTTAATTTATTGAGTATTAAAGTACATGTATATAAATGTAAATAACCCGATTGCTTGACATAACTTTTTCCACTAGGATGTTACCAAAAATAAACGTTTTTTTTATCAGCCATATGCATGTTCCAATTTAATTCTGAGTTTAAAATATTTTCAGTTCTGAAATATATCTATATTTTAGTGAGCTTCCAATCTGTTCCAAGCTGAAATGTTTTCTATGTTTAATAAAATATTCATATCTGAAATGTATCTGGGGTCCGTTTCACTAAATTTAGATTTATAAAAGTCTGTAAATTTCAATTGATATATGCATATGCAGCCTGTGCTCAATAAATGTAAATCAAATAATTATTTACAAGAACACATTGTAAATGTGAAATTTATAGACTATCATAATTTTGCACTTACGAACATTTTAGACGTACAAAGTTTAGTGAAACGGCCCCCTGTATTTTAGTGAGCTTCCCATCTGAAATATACCTGTGTTACAAAAATGTTCTATCTACTGAAGATTCTCCTTTGAAAATTATAATAGACCAGATGGCCGCGGCCCACATGTCGAGCCCGCCGAGGCATTTTTAAAAACTTTAACGCAGATTTCGGTCGGACGGACGGACGGACGGACGGACGGACGGACGTTCCTACAAATGGATACTTATGTGGCTAACCCTAACCTTTTCCTTTGTTCATCCCTATTGTTATGTAGACCCATAAACCCATTTTTATCCACATAAAATCACGGAACAATAGAATATTACATAACCTATTGTTCTCAAAACCACATATGTATCCATTTGTAAGCACGGACGGACGTTCCTACAAATGAATACTTATGTGGCTAACCCTAACCTTTTCCTTTGTTCATCCCTATTGTTCTGTAGCCACATAAACCCATTTTTAGCCACATAAAATCACGGAACAATAGAATATTACATAACCTATTGTTCTCCTAGCCACATATGTATCCATTTGTAAGCTCGGACGGACAGACGGACGGACGGACGTTCTTACAGTACATGTACTATACTTATGTGGATATAAAAAGGATTTTTAGGTGGCTAATTGTAACCAACCCTATCCTTTACCAAGTCCATAACCCTGTGGGGCTAGCCACATAAGTACCCTAATGTGTGCCCGGACAGACGGATGGACGGACGTCCGGACGGACGGACGGACGTCATTGTGATCACTATGTCTCGCTTTGCGCAAGCGGGCTCGACAAAAACTCTGAAAAGTTGCAAATTCTTAATGAAATAGAGTATTCATGTTCAGTTAAAAATAACAAACAATTATATATAAAGTTGAATACATATCTAACATTTGCTATGAGAGAAGAAAACATACAGAATAAGTGGATATTAAGTACATTTGTATGTTATTAAACAAACGTGTGTGTCGCTTAGAAGCCGATTTTGGAAAAAAGTATTCATTAACTGAAAACAAAAACATTACTGTAAACTACCAATATGCCAATATGTAAATAGTTGGTGTACCGTATTTTCCGGGTTATAAGGCAAGACTTTCTGACAGTGAAAACTGGGCCTCGACGTATAAAATGAATCAATTATATACGACCCGAGTCTAAGTAAGCAAGAACATTTTTCGAATATGTACAGTACAATTTGGATCGAGAATTTGTAATAAAATTGACCAAAAAAACACATTTATACAAAGAAATAAATCACAAAATGTAGTTGTTGTTTTTGATTTTGTGATGGGTATCGGTTTTCTCCAAAATATTGGAATACACAATCAATAAAGCGGAGCCGAGTTTTACAACGCAAATGAAAGCAGTTACCGATCAAGATTGTGTTCAGAAGCCAACATTTCAAAAGGTGAAAACCGTCAAAAGCCTGTGTTTTACCGTAGTTATTTTTTTTAAAGGTTTTTTTTGTCAGATAAAAAGCTTCAAGCGTGTCATAATTCTTTTCCATATTCTCTTTTCAGAAACATGTAAATCATCTCCTTTTGTTTTTTTTTGGTTTGTTTTTATGATGATTTTTTTGTTGTTGATTCCTTGTGTTGAAAATAAAAGAAGCGGATATAATTATTTCCCTTAACAATCAAATGATTAAACATAAAGATAATCACACAACATGCATTCAAACAAAATGGATAGGTAAGCACACAAAATGAAGTCTGCAAATAGCCTGTTGCAATATACTATTGGATAGCATAGACATCTGGCATACCAAAACATAAGAACAACAGTTCCAGTACTTAACAGCAAAAATAAACTTTGTTAAAGTATTCCACCAATTGCACTGCACATCAAGTCGGTTGGCAATTAGGTTACATTTATTCTGTTAATGGAATGAGGTTATGAGAAAATGAACTTGTTGACCGACTATGTGTGAAGATATGTGGTAGAGAACAAAAGTAGACAGGAACAAGAGTGCCGCAAGTCACAAAATATGCCCGTCAAATATGGGCCAGACAGTGAAGATGCAGAAATGTGAAGCTGTCACCAAGGCAAGAAACATTAATGAGAATTTGCAAGTCTATAGCATTATTTCTTCATCTGATTGTGCTAAACATGTATACTAATTTAGGCAGAGATAGAAAAGTAGAGTGGAAAGTAGAAATGATAGGGAATTGGATACAATAATGTAGAAAAAATGGCTAAGTTAAAAAGGTGACATTTTTGTTAAAAAATATTTTTTCGGCATAAAAACACCAAGGTGCACATGCACATCTTCTATATGTGTAGAAGACGTGTGAATAGTTTCAGATCGATCGACTGAACGGATTTCGGAGGAGTTGTTTACACAAACTCTGTACCGTATATAGAATTGTATAGAAAAATGTAGAATAAATGGCCAAGTTAAAAAGGTGATATTTTTGTTAAAAAATATTTTTTCGGCATAAAAACACCAAGGTGCACATCTTCAATATGTGTAGAAGACGTGTGTGTAGTTTCAAATCGATTGACTGAACGGTTCCGGAGGAGTTGTGAACACGAACTATGCACTTTCTCTGTCAGCCGCCCGCCCAGCGGTAAAACAAAATACGTACCGTTTTTTAAAAACGGTTGTATAAAAACAACTTCATCAAGTAACATCAGCCAGTTACTGGCCATAGTATAGTGTAGACCTGTTGCTGCCTAAGAGAATATTGACCCGACTATGGAGGATACTGTCCTAATTATAATTATAGAACTTACTATCTGTCAATTTCATTGATTGCTTGCTTCAGTGAATTGTGGGTAACTATTTATCAACAAATATCAGGGGCCGTTTCACTAAACTTCGGTACGACTAAAATGTTCGTAAGTGCAAACTTATGATAGGCTGTAAATTTCACAATGTTTTCTTGTAAACAATTATTGGATTTACATTTATTGAGCACAAGCTGCATATACAGCCTATGCTCAATAAATATAAATCCATCAATTGAAATTTCCAGACGATCCTAAATTTGCACTTACGAACATTGTGTTGTACAATGTTTAATGAAACAGGCCCCAGCTCTGCCCCTTACCATTCCCAGATTCACATTACTTCCCAGATATGGGAGACACAGGATTGAGAATATCAACAATAGTAGGTGCAGGTTTTCTGAACTGGGTGTGTATTTCATTTTAGTGACTGAATTTATCAACAACCAGTAATGGTTAGTTCCATTCTCAAATGTTGTTGTTGTTGTGAAATGGTGTTACTACTGTATGCCACATCTAGAACTATCTAAAATAGACGCTAATGCAATTAATGTAAATAACATAAATAAATTACAATTGGTTTCAAAATATGTATATAATACTGAAAAATAAGTTTTCAGTATAACTTATTTTTCAGTGTCATAAACATGTTATTCTACAAATCCCCGATTGTTTACAAGCAACTTATACAAGGTACAATTGGGTCCCGAAATACAATACAAAACTACAATGGAAGTATTGTTCCTACTCTGTTTCATCACTTACTATGCATATCTGACTGCCTTTAAGCCTTAAACCAGATGGCCGTGGCCCCATGTCGAGCCCGCCAAGGCATTTGATGTTCTCAGAGTGTATTTATTTGAAGTTTGAATTAAGGGCTGTGGAGATATAAGGTATGTAATAGCTTAGAATGAAAATATGGATGATAATAAAGAATTATTTTTATTACACTCTTGCAAATTATTTGCACAGGTTTCGCTGCGAGAGAAAACCCGTAATCAACTCCTTACAAATAATACACCATGATTGCGTGCCTGTTTTCTTGGAAACCACGCGCTACCATGCAAAATGTTTAATTTTTATTACATTCAAAATAAAGTTATTTGAAAATTTGGAAAGGGTCTCAACTAATCTAGAATGTTAATGTGATTGAACACATTCCAAACCCGGACGTCATTGTGATCAATTTGTCTCGCTTTCTGCAAGCGGGCTCGACAAAAACTGATCTGATCCACATCAAATAACTCCACCATTTGATGTGATCAAATATTGACAAGTTGCACTTTCCCAGACTCCACTTAACGGTATGGCATGTGTTTGGCATTGGTTTGTTATGCACATAACTACTTCATGTTATTGATAAGAGCACAAGTATGGTGGTGGTATACCTAATAATATTGCCGACACAACGCAAAATTTACCAAAACCGTTAACCGAAATAAATACTGGTAGCTAAGTAAAGAGGATTGACCTAATGTAGGCCACTATCTTAATTTTTTGTTGTCTGCTGTTTATTTTCTATTTGCCATTTTTATCATCAAAAACATGCTTTGACAGCACTAAAGAATAAATTACAACATGGTTTGACAACACTTTAGAATCATTTCCATTGGAAATGATTCTAAAGTGGTGTCAAACATGTTTTTATTGAGAAATAAGGCAAGATATAAAAGCAACAGCAGACGACAATTGCTGTGTGTAGCGGTCCGAGGGTTACCTGAAGGGAACATGTTTAACAGTGGTTTAACCCTTACACAGCTATCTTAATTTTTTGTCGTCTGCTGTTATTTTCTATTTTCCATTTTTATCATCAAAAACATGGTTTGACAGCACTTTAGAATAATTGACAACATGGTTTGACAGCACTTTAGAATCATTTCCATTGGAAATTGCTGTGTGTAGCGGTCTAAGGGTTAAGGTTCAAACTACTGCCTCATGATAGTTTGCAAGTATAGTAGCAGTAGGCCTAATAGAATTAAATATAGGTTCACCAAAATGTAATCAAAGAATATGACGAAAGTAATGTGGAAAAAGTAAGTCTTGGTCTCTTGAAAGTTACATGCTTTGCGATTCATGCCCGCTGGCACATTATACGTAAGGTTGCTGTAGGCCTAATAGTACTGACAACAGAAGGCTGCCCAAAAGTCTTTACCAAGGCAAATGACATAATAAATGTGGCAAAAGTAGGTGAAGTCCACATAAAGGTCGTGTTTGACAGTGGTTTGTGATGCACATCACTGGCTCATGATAATGTGCCATGTGTGAGTATGGTGGCTGTAAACTTGACTAAAAACTTTAACTGGACACAAATGCCAGGGCAACGACAAGCTTTCCCTATTGTCTGAATAGTTTGAGCTATTACATGTAGTTTCACAAAATTTGACGACAAGTGGTCATACATTAATCACGCAAGAAAAAAGGGATTGTACCAAATTCCGATTTTCCATGGCACAGACAATCTATTGATTTCAGTTTGGACTTCCACAATGCTCCGATCGTATACAGACTATTTCCAAATTCTTATAGTGTTTTGAGTTGTTTATATAGTCGTCATTCAACAATGCTCCGAATGGTAAATACATGGAATATTGGTGTGTAATGTCGGCCTTGAATATAAGTGAAGAGTGAATACCATTGTGTAGTGTTTGCTATGAAACAGTAATTCATCATAATTAATTGCATACCTACCGGCAGACAACTATCATATACAGCAACATTGGAAGGTATTTTCATGGTTACATGAAACAATTCCTCTCACCTCAGACAAGGTGACAATAACGAAGTCCTAAGCTTGGGTTAGACACAAAGCTGCTTGATATGGAGCTATGATGAATGATGGACACACCTACTCCCATACAGTCCTTGCAAGGAATAAACATCTTGTCTCAAAAGTTTACCAAGAAATGGACTACATGTTACTTATCATACAGGAGGTATGGTTAGTGTGTAATTTGGATATATTGCCTTTAAATGACATTGAATATTTGCAGAGCGTTTAATAAGAGCAGATGTGAAACTAATTTCTGAAACACTGATATGGTTGACACTTTCTACACCATTGACAGCGTGTTGTTTATGTCTGTCAAAAGCTTTGGCAATTTACGGCATCTCCAAAACAGTGGAGAAGGGATAACAATACAGAAATTCATGTCCATAGCTGTTGAATGGAATGGAATGGTGCTTAACGGCCCATCAACACAAAAGGTTGTTGAAGAATCTTCTATGGTATTTTAACATGTTCAGACTTTAAACCTTAAAAGGTGAATAGTCACATGATGATTTGAAAAAAAGAAGATGTTTTGGCAGCAAAGGAGACAATTCTCATGCACAGTGATTTATTTACCAGTCGAAGACTCACATTTTTTTTATTTGACACACCAAAATTCAGAATATTTTTTATTTTTTCCAAAGAAGGACCAACTCAAAATGGTAGATAAAACACTGATGCACTGTCAAAACATGTTTTCATAGTGTAAAATTAGCAGTGACCAAAAAAAAATTAATTCAACATTGCAATGATCAAATTTGTAACATGTGGATGCCACTAAAGCCCTCTCCAAAAGTACTGAACTAGGCTGGCATCATCTTGCCCGAACAAACCAAATGACAGGAGTCACAGCAATAATCTAACCTAAAAAGACAGATATACACTCCTGGTGGCTCTAATGAAAAAGTTAGATCTGTATCAGCCTGCATTTAAGGAGATACACAGGTCAGAAACACAAATATCCTTTTTCTTCTGACGGGTGATATATTACGTTATTTATCTGGCGACCTTGTGGAAAACAATTGGGATTTATCTCACGGTACCGGTACGTTTTGTAACTTATAGCCACTACATTTCTAATATTAATAGTAGGGATGTTTTCAAGAGATATCTACATTATACCATCCTAGTGTTTAAATCTAATCTACATTCAGTTTAGTGATAGCACCTTAATCAGCTAAATTTGGGGGAAATAACAATCCATTTAATTTACTTGTATTAAATCAAAACTAATATACAAATGTTTACATTATTACTAAATGTGTGGGAAATAACTATCCACTGGTTAAATTACATGTATTAAACCACAACTAATATGCACGTTATACATATTATATTTGTAAAAAAAGCTTAGTCATCAATTCAGTTACAATCGTAAATTGAATATACACATGTTCAATTATCTCAAGAAGTCAAAACTAATTTTATACAAGGATTTCATAAGAGTGTATCAGAAAGTTTGAGAACTAATTTAATAAAAGGAAAGGAAAACAAAGGATCACTACTAAGCTGCCTACGAAAACCAGAAAGTCGTCATGTCGAGATGTGGAGAATATTTCACAAATTACTAATTTGTTGATATCGTTGATAAACAAATAAACATATTAAGCTATTAATTGGCTATATTATCTTAGTATTTTGTATGTTTTGTTAGAAGGCATTGTAATTTTTAGAAAGCATCTGGGGGCTGTTTCACTAAACTTTATACGACTAAAATGTTTGTAAGTGCAAAATCTGTAAATTTCACATTAACAATGTTTTCTTGTAAACAATTGATGGATTTACATTTATTGAGTATAAAGTTGAATTGCTGAAGCTTTTCTTATACAAAATTAGTTTTCAAACTGTCTGGTATCTCAACACATATATAAAACCGGAAACAGAGGGGATTTATTAGTTTAACAGATTGAGAAAAAAAATTCTCTTGATCCGGCAAGGCATATAGAAAACAATTATAGGAAACTTCTCTCAGAAAGTATATATTGCAACCATCTATTTGCACTATTCAGTGAGACAGTTGAAATTTCAGACACTATATGAGCTCTGCTGTGCAATTTCCAACCATAGGGAAAGAAATATCAGATATTTACTTTTTTACAGTTTTTTAGGTACTTTCCAACAAACAGTGAATTCCAGAGTTGTTATGCAAATGCAGCGCCGTCGATGTCATCATAAATTGCAGAGAAAAATAACGGTTCTAATGTCAATACAATGTCTATGCAGAATTACTTATAAAATATCAGTACCTTTATTTGTGATGAAGTACATACACTGTATTATGTTCCACAAATCACATGTACCATATGGTATCCAATTCTCCAGATAAGGAGGAAGTAGAACAAGAATATTAGGAAAACGCAATTTAAAATAAAACCGAGTGTACCAAAAAAAACAACGCACGAAACATAAATTGTGCGAGTTCCTATTAAACAAATGTTTAGACCAAACAAAATGTAATTTACGCAGGTTGGCATGAAACAAGTGTAAGGACCCAGTTCGGGACAAGAAAGCTTTGTCCCAGTGGGTCAGATGTAGAGGCGGTGTGTGCAGCAGGCGGTGTGTGCAGCGGGCGGTACACGGCCGTCCTGGCGGTATATGGAAATGACTTTCTACACATTTTTTACCCTGGATAAATTAATTATATAACTATGATCATACTATAGATATTCTGTGGAAATATAATTATTGTCACAAGATAACTGAATCGTCAACGCTGATACAAACAAGAGGGCCATGATGGCCCTAATTCGCTCACCTGACTCCATGAACACCAGAGGAGAATGTGACATTGAGTTCATGTGTTTTAAAAAAATTGTGCTATTTTCAGATGGCGGTCATCTTGGATTAAGCGAGGACTCATTTTACCAAATCTGAAAATGCTTCACCCAAGGATCTGAACTTCCTATGAAGTTTGGCCAGCATCGGCCATGTGGTTCCTGAGAAAAAGACGTTCAAAATCTTGAATAAATGGACCTTTTGGTGGGCATCATGGATGACATAATCATCCGATTCCGACAAATACTGCACCAGAGCAATCGCCTCATCGATACCTTCAATTTGATATATGACATGAGCATATTCGGTCAAAAATAAAATTTGACCCCAATTTGACCCCACGGGCCACGCCCATTTTTGATCCCGGGGTCACCATTTTCACAACTTTGAATGAGCATTGTACATCGATTCCTACCAAGTTTAGTCGAAATCCGGCCAGCGGTTCATGAGAAGATTTTTTAAGAATTTATGCTATTTTTAGACGGCGGCCATCTTGGATTAGCGATGACCTCCATTTTAACAAATCTGAAAAGGCTTCACCCATGGACCATAACTTTTAAGTTTGGCTACCATGGGCTAAGCGGTTCATGTGAAGAATTTTGAAATCTCTAATAAAAGAACGACCTTTTGACATTTCGGCAGCCATCTTGGATGACATAACAATCCGATTTCGACAAAAAATTTACCAGAGTGATCGCCTCATTAATACCTTCGATTTGATATATAACATGACCGTCCAAGAAGGCCGCCGTCTAAAAATAGCATAAATTCTTAAAAAATCTTCTCATGAACCGCTAACCGGATTACGACTAAACTTGGTAGGAATGATCGATGTACAATGCTCTTTCAAAGTTGTTAAAAATTTGACCCCACGGGCCACGCCCATTTTTGACCCCGGGGTCACCATTTTAACAACTTTGAAAGAGCATTATTCATCGATCATTCCTACCAAGTTTAGTCGAAATCCGGCCAGTGGATTTTTTAAGAATTTATGCTATTTTTAGACGGCGGCCATCTTGGATTAGCGATGACCTCCATTTTAACAAATCTGAAAAGGCTTCACCCATGGACCATAACTTTTAAGTTTGGCTACCATGGGCCAAGCGGTTCATGTGAAGAAGAATTTTGAAATCTCTAATAAAAGAACGACCTTTTGACCTTTCGGCGGCCATTTTGGATAAAATAACCATCCGATTTCGACAAAAATGCACCAGAGTGATCGCCTCATTGATACCTTCAATTTGATATATAACATGACCATATTCGGTCAAAAATAAAATTTGACCCCGAGTTGACCCCACGGGCCACGCACATTTTTGACCCCGGGATCACCATTTTAACAACTTTGAAAGAGCATTGTACATCGATCATTCCCACCAAGTTTTGTCGAAATCCGGTTGGCGGTTCTTGAGAAGAAGATTTTCGAAGAATTTTTAGACGGCGGCCATCTTGGATTACGTAATGACGTCATTTTAACAATTTTGTAATCCCCCTACCTAAGGACCATGACCATGAAGTTTGGTGACTATAGGCCCAATGGTTACCGAGGAGAAGACGGACGACGATGGACACATTGCGGTAACAATAGCTCACATGCTCAGGTGAGCTAAAAAGTCCACCTCCGTCATGATTTAACCACGGCCATATCGTATGATGGGGGAGGGGTGGCTATAAAATACATTACGAATATAACAATAATTATATTTCCACAAACTAAATATAGTATGATCATGTGTACATATAAGTTTATTCAGAACAAATAAATACTAGAACACACACGGCACCGTCGACATTTATATCTGTGCGCCCCAGTGCAGTTTCGGGACGTGCCATTTGTGTACCAGCGACAGATTTAGTTGGCGACTTTAATACATAAATACAATATTATTTGAATACATGCATTGATGGTTACGACTTCAAAAAAGAACAATTCCAATAAGTTCCAATTATTCCAGCACAAAAATATTTACACAATTCCCTAACATTTGATTGGCCCGTAGCAAGTCTCTGTCCAAAATTTATATCCCAGTAAACTCCCACGCCAAACTACTTTCTATAATGAATGGGAATTGAACCATACCCGGAAATCAGTAAATAATATTTGATGGTTTATGAATACTCGTACTTGGTTGTGCTCAAATACACATAACATATAAAGCTATATCAACCAATATTAGTTAAAAGCAGTCGCGTATTCTTTCATGTCTACTGGCAAATATTATATAGTGCTTGCCCTTGAACTTAAGACAGAGACGCTACCGCAGTTTCTTTGATGTCCAAAGACTGAACGAAACAAGTTTTGGACTAATCTATCACAGTGTCGCAAATGAAGCTGGATATTTTTTATTTGAGAACCGCAGCGGCTGGATAACTGCTGTGCATTAGTAAAGAAATGATTATTTGAAAGCATATGGTCCCAGCTATCTTTCTTATGGCAATGCTGTGTTTCGCAGAGAATCATGTCGAACCATGTTTCAGGCTATTTTCGAAACAAATATCAATGAAATACGCCGTAAATTATTGCATTGTAACAGTCCAGTTAATTTCCATACGCCATTTTCATTTGCATTTCCAAACACAAGACATATGATGCAATACCACTGGCCGTCCTCGGGTACCTACAAACTCTGCAACCATACGTCCGATTGACTGGAAACTTCATACGTTTACCCACAGATTACCACACGTGTTACTGATTTCCTGTTGCTATGCCCCTTGTTGACTGGCTATACCTTGACGGGCGTATAGTGTGACTTTCGTCACTGTTATTATTTTTGTCGAGTTGTATAACGGAAACATCACCCGTGTGTTCGTGTGTGCGTGTTTCCATCAGAAATATGCATTCCGTTCAGTTTGTTTACTGCATTAGCTGGCTTTTAAAACAAGCGGACAACGGCTATCAAATATAAAGTCATTTCGTACGCATATAAATGTTTCTGCAGCTCCACTGGATGCACACTTTAATCAGCGTAGATTCAGATAAAGCAGGGGCTGCAGAGTATTTTTTCCAAGAATAAAAAAATCAACGATTACCATTGAGAGGGTGGCAAATTAGTTATAATGGCCGAGGTGTCAATGACGAGAATAAGTACACATCATAACTTAAATTAATTCAATAATTATAGGTCATTTGATTTGTATGTGTAGCACGAGATATTTTCTGGCATGCCCTCCGCCCGCGGTGCTCGTTTGAAAATATAGTAAACATTCAATTACGAAGTTTGTGCCCTTCCCCACCCTCCCACAACCCGAAATCCTGGATCCGCGCCAACAAAATCAAGTACGCAATGAAAATAAATTCCCGTGTGGAAGGCGGCGCAATGTCAACACTGTTACAACATCTGAAGACACGTTTTCTCTTATCCCAGCGTACGCCATGGTAAATATAGTTGATTTAAATTATGTGGACAGCTCAATCAAGATATTTTGTTTTCATACTTCAAATCAACATTAATTTTCATAAATATTTCACGGAACTTGGACAAGTGGTCATAACAAACAGTGTAGACTCAAGACCAGACTCGATGGAAATGCGGCGGTGGCTGGTTACTTTTACAGTTTTCAATACCAGGTCCGAGTACCCATTTTCCCATTGCGCCGGCCATTTAATCTACATGTACATCATCATTTAATTTTCTTCTTTTGAAATTAGAAAGCACTACAGTACAGGTCTTTTTTCTCCAAAAAATGTTGGTTAAGTTGTAGTTATAGTATTTGTGTGCATGTTAACATCGATATGCGAGTGCTAAATGTTATGTTACATTTAAATCAGGTAATAAACAGAAAACAAATATTTGAAGTTACCGGGGTTTGAACTCGGGGGACATTAGCGTACTAATCCAGCACAAATCCACTGGGCGACCAAGGCCGACATGATGTTGCCAATAAACTATATTTTTATCGATCAGCTAGTGAAGCAACTCTAAGTGTACAACTAGATTTGTCAGTAAGCGGGGGCTTACGGAATACCCCCCCGCATCAGCCCTGACCTAGAATGAATTGCAGCTCACATACTATCATTTTCAGATAAAATACTATGTCAGCACATATGGAGAGTGCGATGGTGGTTCCAGTTGAAAAAAGCAAACTAGACATTCTAAGTCCGTGACCTTGACCCCTGGCATAAATGGGGATCGTAGGTTTGTTGCAGAATGATGTATGAGTGTCAGAGAAGGGCCGGGTAAAATATCACTGCATTCCGCAAAGGGAAAGAGAAGTTATAAGGAAATTTACATTTGTTAAGTTTCATTTTTTTTCTAAGTTTATAAGTCCGTGACCTTGAGCCCTGGCATAAATGGGGGTCGTAGGTTTGTTGCAGAATGATGTACGAGTGTCAGCGAAGGGGTGGGTAAAATATGAAAGATTTCTTCAAAGGGAAAGAGAAGTTAAAAGGAAATTTACAATTGTTAAGTTTTCGTTTTTTTCTAAGTTTCTAAGTCCGTGACCTTGACCCCTGGCATTAATGGGGGTCGTAGGTTAGTTGCAGAATGATGTATGAGTGTTAGAGAAAGGGCGGGTAAAATATGAAAGATTTCCGCAAAGGGAAAGAGAAGTTAAAAGGAAATTTTATTTACAATTGTTAAGTTGTTTTCATTTTTTTCTAAGTTTCTAAGTCCGTGACCTTGACCCCTGGCATAAATGGGGGTCGTAGGTTTGTTGTAGAATGATGTATGAGTGTCAGAGAAGGGGCGGGTAAAATATGAAAGATTTCCGCAAAGGGAAAGAGAAGGTAAAAGGAAATTTACAATTGTTAAGTTTTGTGACGGACGGAAACACGGACGGACGGACGGACAAGCTGACTCCAGTATACACCCCACAACTTCGTTGCGGGGGGGGTGGGGGGGGGGGGGGGGGATATAATTAAGGGAAGAAACTCCTCTTACATTGTAGTCACTGTAGTAACGTGTAAAGAATATTGTGAAATACACCTCAAATGGAAATTTTTCAGATGAAATATTAATTAGTTAAGTTTCTTTTTACATTGTAACAAAATAAATATGCCAAACTTGTATGTGGTGAACGGAAACACTATATACATGGTTTTATACCCACTTTTTTCTTTCCTGAAATTGCTGAATTCAAACCGTTTGCCAAACGATTCGGTAAGCAATACATCAATTTCCAGTCCGTATTTAGCAATATAAAGACACAACAACTCATGAATCACCGCAAAGTCAATGATCAAATGATATGTAAAGTTTCTACTTAGATCGAAATTGTCCACTCTCGGTTTCCCAGCTAAGTTTATCACATAAATTGTCGTTAAACATTGGCGACTCAATTCTGAAACGTCCTCGTCTGTTCCACAAACTGACGTCATAAAAACCGGAATTTCCGACATAACATTATTTTGAGCCTAACGTTGGAAATCGCACAGCGGCACTCATATATTGTTTCTGCAAAAACAAGAAGTATGTAATGTGACTCATCTACATTACATTACCACACCTGAATGAGTTGGTTAGGCTCTGGAGGAAAATGATACATGGGTAGATAGTTTACGGGTGCATAGGTACCGGTAGATAACTGATTGTATGCAGCTGTTCAAACAAATCACAAATCTGGAAGCTTTATAATCACAAATCTGGAAGATTTATATAACAATTAAGTCTTAGAATCTACTATCACAAATAAGAAGTATTTAAGAAGTTGCTACATGTATTACGAATATACATTTAAAACAG
The DNA here is from genome assembly GCA_029237695.1 of Conchocele bisecta. NCBI lineage: Eukaryota > Metazoa > Mollusca > Bivalvia > Lucinida > Thyasiridae > Conchocele > Conchocele bisecta. The sequence continues at coordinate 12,461,795 of CM055267.1, forward strand.
TGACATTGTCTCGCGATATGTTATTTCATAAAAATGCTTTGTAAGACCTATGACAATAACATGGTCTACTAGCGATACACACAGTTCACCCTCACCTCACAGAAACATATAAAGGTTTTGAACCAACCAAAGTACAAAGCATAGATGGCCTTCAATGCATAACAAACATATTTGTAAACAGAACATGTATATATGTATTTCTCTAATGTAAAGTAAGGATATTTCATAACATGTAAACATCATTAAAACAAGTTACATTGCATGTGAAGTGTATTGGGTGGCACGATGCCTGCAGAGATGTTATACAGTAGACATAGGCGCAGACTGTGTCACTGGGGCCCGTTTCACTAAACTTTGTAAACTAAAATGTTCATAAGTGCAAATTTAGGATCTTCTGGAAATTTCAATTGATGGATTTACATTTATTGAGCATAGGCTGCATATGCAGCCTATGCTCAATAAATGTAAATCCAAAAATTGTTTACAAAAAAACGTTGTTAATGTGAAATTTACAGGATATCATAATTTTGCACTTACAAACATTTTAGTCGTACGAAGTTTAGTGAAACGGCCCCCTGTATCCTAGTCTACGCTGGAAACCTCATGCCCACACACAGGCTGCCATGTTACTTTATTCCTTAAATGCTGAATAAAACTTTGTCGTCTGTTTATTTTTTATTTTTCAAAATGAAAACATTTTTGTCACAGCATGAGAATCGTCTCCAATGGAGGTGGTTCTCATGTGCTGTCATTACGTGTTGTTGTTTTTGTTAGACACAAGTTGAAAATGATAAAAAGAAAACAGTAAAAGACAATATTTGTTTCCCGCCTTTAAGGTTAAACTGTTATATCCAGGGTGCAAGTGGGCTCATCTCAAAGGCCTCTAATGCAGACGGGATCTTATGCGATCGATGATCTCCAGAAACTGAATAGATATGCTGATCGCAAATGAGATACGGTTCATTTCACAACCGGATGCTAAATTGTGCAAATTTGAAGAAATTTCTGTACGTGACATGAAAACTGGCAGTCAGATACAGAAAATGTCTCATTTGTGGAACAATTGTGTGTGGAATAAGGCACATGGTATTATAGGTGGGGCAGTACCTACAGTTGTCAAGCGCATACACAAACTAGAAAATGGTTTACTTTTGTGTAAAAATTGTTATAATGATTTTAAATTGTAGCATATGTTAGGACTTTTTAACGGTACTACATGTATCAACATATAAGAGCAATTCTTTGTTAAGTTATTTTGGAACCTAGATTGTTAGTTGTGTTAAACGGTATTCTATTGTTGACTACAACTATGATGAGAAATTGAATAAAGTAAATATAGAAAATGAGAGAAGCATCACATTGTGACATATTTACAGATGTCCTGGCACTATACAAAGATCGCTTGTACTTGATTACTCGTGGAGTTTGAGATACATTTATATTTGTTATTTAGCAGATGTGTTCTAGTGTATAACTGATAGAGCCTCTATACAATGTATGTATATACATCCCACATTACATGCCGAGAAATGTGTCATACCAAACTATACACTATGTCAGGGAAACCAAAGTACAATCCTGTGTATGAGGAATACCGAGTCACACACAACGGTATGTCAACACAGCTACAACACAGAACACTCATGCAGGTAAACATGGACAGGATGTTCCACTGTGTTAGTGGTTAGTTCTCATACATTGGCAATGATCTAGTAACTAAATACATTATGCAACACATGAATGAACAATAATAGAAATGATATGCAGCCTATGCTCAATAAAGGTAAATCCAATAATTGTTTACAAGAAAACACTGTTAATGTGAAATTTACAGACTATCATAATTTTGCACTTACAAACATATTAGTTGTACAAAGTTCAGTGAAACCGGCCCCTGGTTCATTGTATTGTTCTTACGTGATGTCGTAGCTCAGTTTGCCATAACAACTATTGTCTGTTCCACGAAATGCTGCCCAAGATTTTTTTCTATAAAAACCCTCAAATCTGTTTTTCTTAAATACATAAAACGATGTAAAACTATTTTTTTTAGAAATGAGCCTCCTTTTTATTTCAAGAACATGTCTAACAACAAAGTTATTTCGAAAAAATAGTCACGATGGCAGTTAACCTTATAAATTCCATTGCACGAATTTCAGTTGTTGACAATTGCAATAAACACTTCTGGTCAACAACAACAACTGTTATTGCAAATTGAACACTCATTCTTAAGAAATCAGTGTATTAACAGCATTTTTCTGCATATAACTTAAAAATTTTGCATTAAAATATATCAATTAAACATTTAATCTTCATACATTTAGATAATATCATTCGTCAATAAGGTTCCAAGTCAGTCTGATGCTAAAAGGGCCTAAAGTAGTGTTAATGTGTTATTACCGAGGCTTATCGTTACTGCTACAGAGTTTGATTTGTTGACCTTCCCAACCAATCAGCGCTTAGTAAGCCGGAAATATGTCTGGTAAAGAAACTGGTTCACAGGAAGTGACTGTATACTTTCGCTGGAAATGACATTTTCACATTGTTCCCCCCGAGTAATACCATTACAGAGATGTCAACCAAGCCCAATAGTAATGATTGCGCGTGGCCGGCATCAACACACGGCCAAACAACATGGGCCGCTGGTTGGCTATGGAGTTCCAAGGCATATCCCTCACACCCACCCTCACTTCCAAACGAGAAAACTTTAAATTCAATAAATGAATTACTTGCGACTCCATTTCAAGAGCCTGAGATTATGAAATTATGAATATGAAGCCTATAATCCACTAAAAAATTTAAGCTCAATGCATACGTTAGGGTGTGCTGTTGTGTACGTTATGCATGCATAGAAAACTGCAATTAAGTGCCCAGTACCCGACTCTGTGCATTTGTGCAGAAAAAAAATTGCCACCCACGAAAACACATTACATTGCGAAAAAGAAACATTACCTGCTTCATTCCTAATTAGTTTTTATATCGTAATTTCGCATTCAAACACTTTTATTTTGACTAATTTACTACCGGGAAATAAAAATTTGGAAATTTGTTGTTGATTATAAAATGACATCCAGGCGCTTATTTTTTGGCACCGCAATAGTAATTCTAGAGGAGACGGGCGTAATAGCGTAGTGATCATACTGAAATAGTAACCATTCCTGTAAGGAAACAGAAATTATAGGAGTTTCAAACTTGACCTTGGGCTTAGCAGGGGTGGGACAATCGTGGATTTGTCACAGGGCGGTAAAGAACCATTAGAGCAATGTGTGTGTGAAACATCAAGCAAATCAGTGTAAGGAAACAAATTATAAGACATTTACCGGAGCGTTAAGGTTTCGAACTAACCACGTTTGTGACCTTAACCTGGGCTTAGCAGGGGCGAGACGATCATGGATTTGTCACAGGGCAGTAGACGACCATTAGAGTAATGCGTGTGTGAAATATTAAGCAGGTCCGTGCAAGGAAACAGAAATTATAAGAAATTTACCCTAGCGTTAAGGCTTTTAACGCACCAATTATTGACCTTGACCCTGGGCTTAGTGGGGGTGGGACGATCGTGAATTTGTTACAGGGCGGTAGAGGACCGTTAGAGCAATGCATGTGTCAAGCAGGTCCATGTAAGGAAACAGAAATTATAAGATAATTACCCGAGCGTTAAGGTTTCGGGACGGACGGATGGACAGATGGGACATACGGACTACGGTAACACTATATGCCCCCCTCTAGATTCGGTGGCGGGGTATAACAACAAGTCATTTAAGTGTGTACCATTTGGATGCAGACATGTTCTATTTATGACTTATACTATCATGCACATCACACGATGGCAACTTTTCCTGGCCAAGCAAACAAAAAATATTAGTGCACAACTTACTACCAGGTTAAGTGCTGACAAACAAGCAACCAGACAAACAAGCAATGAGACAGAAAAAATTATGATAACTGATGATTCTAGACATACTTCAATTCGATCACCCAGCACTCAATACGGTCTGCCAGTGAACTAACATATTCATGTATGAAGTGTTGAGAATATAACACGTGGCCACAACCATTGGATGGTCATCCACCAGAAGAGCATAAAAGCAGCAGAAGCACATGCTTGCCTAGTAGCAGTGATACACAGGCATGTGAACAGAGGTTCACAAAATCAGCTGAAATCTTGGCCGGGTTCAAGGGGGCCACCCAGTGTCTGGGGGTTTTAGAGCATTCTAAAATGCACCAGAATGCGTTTCCTGCATGATTTTCAAGATAATTATTCATCAGACAAAGTAGTATAACATTCATTGGATGTCAATATAGCTTTAATATGTTAATGTTATCTACTTGACTGAACAAAATTAAATGTCGTTTCAATTTACATTTTTTCTAGTTCTTCCCATTATGAGGAAATCGATATGATTTTGTAACATGGTACATTATTCTCCCACCTGCTGTATACAATTGTATCCTGTTTAACCGTGTACACATAATTAGACCTACTCGCACAGCAAATGAAATGTCCTCTTTTGCAATAAGAACTGTCAACAACATGACATAATCATTAATGTGTTTATATTGTTTAACATGAATTTGACACTTATAGCATTTTGGAGATTGTGCTTTGCAATCAAGAGAGAATACAAAGAACTCAGCCACGGAAGCGGTTTCGTGCCTGCCGAGGCATTTGACCGTAACATCATCATGGGTATGTGCTAAGTAAGCATCACAAAAATCGTCAGAGAAGTGCATGTTTAAAACACAAAAAAAGGTCATGGTTGAAGAAACTTTTTGACATAAAAAAATGGATAAGGGTTTCCACAGCCATGTGAAGGTCAAAAAGGTCAAGGTCCTGTCAATGGCGGCACAAGTGTGTTCCAAAGGCCTAAATACATAATAACAGACGACAGAACATGGAAATTGCAGAACCAGATTTAAACTATTTTCAGAAATTGTACCTGCAACTCAATAATTTGATAAAAGAATTTGTTAGTAATGAAACATTCTCAGTAGCTAACTTACTGGATGCAACATTATTGATAGTGGTATGACAAATGTTAATTATTCACAATGATTCAATGACATTGAAAGCATGGAAACAGGGAGTTCTACCACAACAAACCTGCACAAACGAATACAACACATTGATGCATCAAGCAAGGAATGAATTGAATAGGCACAGATGAATACCAATCAAGCCAGAAACACCTTTGAATGTCATGAAGGATGTACTCTGATTGAGTTGTTTGAATGTCATGAAGGATGTACTCTGATTGAGTTGTTTGAATGTCATGAAGGATGTACTCTCATTCAGTTGTTTGAATGTCATGAAGGATGTACTCTGATTGAGTTGTTTGAATGTCATGAAGGATGTACTCTGATTGAGTTGTTTGAATGTCATGAAGGATGTACTCTGATTGACTTGTTTGCATGAGGCACGAGGCACGTAACTTAGTGATCACAACAATAACTGCAGAGTGCAGGCAAAGTACTAAACACACTTACTGCATGCAGCAACAGAAGGACAAAATCAAAGTGCAACGTTGGGACTTATGTTTAGATTTTGGCATAAAAGCCAATACCATATATTACATACACCAGTGAAACACAACCTGGGAAAGAATGTTCAACTGAGAATGCACAAGAGAATTACATGCTAGACGGCGTGAATGGGATAGTCAAAAGCTTACTGAACAAGGAGTTGATACAAGTTCACAATGACAGTAGCTCATCAGATAGGTAGAGTACGACAGATGGTATATAGTAGCATGGGAAAGTAACTACTCTATTACAATTACATAGTGGCTAATATATGGTTTCTGACAAGTGGTGGTTAAATATCACAATGTCATATGTTTTTTTAAAACGTCCTAACAACAATTTCGAAGACTACAACTACTAATGGCTATTCAACTACAACGAAGTTGCTTTTTATCGCTTTATATCTGCAATGTTAGTGTTCTGCTGCAAGTCTGCAGTGAGCTACTACATTTTGGCATGCATGAACAATTGGCACCTACAATGGCTATTGGATTATTATATAATTATGGCAACAGCTTAATGCAGTATCAAACAAGTAAGCATGAAAAAAATGTTTCTTTAATTCACCTGTAGCCTATTTCCCCAACATTGCAAAGTATACATATCTAGAAAAGTACACTTTTGAGGAAGAACTTTTCAATTTAAGGATAAATTTATTAATTTTTATTATACTGAATTTATTAATTACATTTAGCTGTGATACTGTAATACATTCAGTATAATAATTCTGCATACTTTTAATCATCAAATATATGCAAATATAATGTATTTCGGGAAAAATAAATGATTACTCCCTCAAAGTATACTTTGCTAGAAAAGTATACTTTGCAATGTTGGTGAAATAGGCTACTGAACTACAACACACTAAGGGTATAATAGTTTCCAGTATTATGAGATCACCGATCACAAAGCTAAAAAAAAAAAAGATTACTTTTATCTAAACTGCCTAAAATACAAGATACAGCAACATAGTGCCAACATGTGTATTCATAGTGTGTATTCACTAATATTGCAATACATGCTAATATGTGTAAACTGAAATGATTGAGAAGTATTCCCATGCAACACTACCAACACATACACAAAAAAATATTCAGCAGAGTATCCACTGTAAATAAGCAACATAAATAATTATATAATCAATAACAGTATTTTATTCTCAACAACAGCTGAATAATTCATCTTTTCAAATATTTTAGTTTCTTAAGTGTTTAGTTTGTGTGCTCTTGACAACGTATAGTAATTAATGTACTTGATAAAGGGGCAACAACTCTGCAGACAACTGCCACCGCTATCTTACCCTGGCACATACCTGTTTGGTTTGTAGATCAGCAGGGGGCTTGAACCTGTTGTCCGACTGGTTCCGGTTGAATGTTCCACCACGTACAGCCTGGGGCCGCTTCTGCTGACCCTCTTGGTTGTAGCTGGGAACAGTGGCAACATTCACAACATCGACACACATACAACTGAATTATGTAATTTAATTGAAGGACCAGAATTGTTATTGGTGGTATATAAGAGACAGAGGACAGCAGTCCAGTCTTCTTGGATCCTTCACTCTTCAGTCTCTAAAATGTATCATCACGACACATAGTTATGTTTCCTTTCTAGGCAGGGTGCGAAATTAACACTCGCCCACTTGTCAATGGCGGTTGAAATCAAGTCAAACAAGTGTAAATTTATTGGACAGCATTGGTTTATAACATTGACTCGTCTAAATTTGCCCAAATTAGAAAATTGGCCAAATGCTAATTATTGTTAGAAACCATTTCTAACCATGCTATGCTTCCATTTTACTGGTGTAAGTTTTATGTTACAAGCTAACCAAAATTGTGATAAGCTTGCACCGTAAGACTTGAGATGACATGAGCAGTTGAACTAGATCCACAATGATGTAGTCAGACCTACCTCTCAACGAGCGGCACAGACTTCTCCCGTGGCAGCTCGACGTACTCAATGTAGTCAAAGTTGTCATCATTTTCCAGGGGCAGCTTGAAGTTTGCCTTCATGTCCAGTACCGCCTCCTCTGGTACGTACTTGCCTGATACAAGGTGTCACACATGGAATACATGTAGAAAATAGTGAACATGTGATCATCTGGGGATACACAGGACACACAGTCAACAGTCCTCTTTGTTTATCAGGTTGAATGGTGACAAGTGTATGTCAAAACTGTATGTTCATGTTAGATATAATTCTGCGGGTTTACACAGCAAACAAATTTTACACGAGGTGGTTGTGCCAAACAAAGGCATTGTTAGTGAAAATCATTAAAGGTACATGCCCACTCAGTAGGCACAAAATGTTCTTTATATCAGAGACATCATCCGAGATATTTTCTGGCAAAATAAACATTCATTCACCATTACCCATGTATTGATTGGCATTATTATACATTTTATATCAGTCGTAAATTGAATTTACTGAATTTCCTTAAAATGTTAGGCGACATTACTATTTATGGTCCGTATTTAATTGTTGATGTGCAATGATCATACTTTATATTTATGTCGAAAATAAAAAAAATTCAGGCGACATATTTAATTAGTATAAATAATTAAAAAATATCATGCCTCATTTGCATATGAGAATAGCCTGATACCACCGTGTGTCACTATCAGTAAAATAAATATTAATAAATGATTATATCTGTATAGCAGGCACTCGTAATTTTTAGTGGAATAATGACACAATCAAACACTCATTTAATTCCTATAAAGAACAGTTTGTGCCTACTGAGTGCACAGGTGGAATACTCGGACCTGTGCCACAAAGAAAATGAACATTAATTACCCCACCCACTTGGTCTCATACATTACTATCTTCTATTATAGAAACGTGGTAAACAATATGGCTATTATAGAAAGAGCCCTCTCGTTTCCGACTCGCACAAACACAATAAACATTGATTAAATGTACGACTTCTGTCTCTGGCAATAGTAAAAGGTCTTAGTTGTGTGAATATACTCACTTCAAATCGCTGTTTCCAGCATTTATTCAGTTATTTGCATTTTGCATACCCCATCCAAAGCGAAATTTGCGTGTACGAAAGAATCTCACACAGAATCGGAGGCCGTCGGGCGTGGATTATCGGTCATATTTGGCCGACAGCTGATCGCCAGCTCAAACTACTTGTCGTGCACCATGACCATATACATTAGAAACTCCAACCATACAAAGTTCGTCATTGTGATCGTTCACCGATCTAAAAAACACTTTTTTTTCTAATTTCATTGCCTTTCATTCATGATTCGCGTACTATCAGATTATGTCTTCCGGAATCCCGAGATGGGTTGAATGACGTCATCACAGTTTAGATTTAGCCAATCAAAGATGTTCTTACATAGACGCTTCAGTGTTTGTATTATGGAAGATGGTGCATTGACCCGGTTCCAGATAATGAACGAAATTAGACAAAAAAGTGTTTTTTAGATTGGTGAACGATCACAATTGGACAAACTTTGTATGGTTGGAATTTCTAATGTATATGGTCATGGTGCACGACATTAATTTGAGCTGGTGATCAGCTATCGGCCAAATATGACCGTTAATCCACGCAGGACGGCCTCCGATTCTGTGTGAGATTCTTTCGTACACGCAAATTTCACTTCAGATGGGGTATACAAAATGCGAATAACTCGATAACGGCTGGAAACAGCGATTTGAAGCGAATATATTCACGCACCTAAGATATTTTTTGATTGCCAAACACAAGTCATAAAACTAATCGATGTTCATTGTGTTTGTGGGAGTCAGAAACAAGGGGGCTTTTCCCACATTACCCGTACTCTTGCTAACCTTCTATTAACGCCATGTACAGTACGATACCAGGTGGGTGGGGTAATGGGCATTTTTGTTGGTGTCATAAGTCCGAGTCTTCCACCTGTGACTGAGTGGGCATGTACCTTTAACAAGGATGTATGCAAGTTGCAAGGACACCTGGATGTTATTAGGTTCACTATGTCAAACTCCACAACTGGGCTAGCTAAGTATTAGCCCATGCTGTGATGTATAAACTTTTATTTTATTATCCAGTAACTTTAAGAAACTCTACCAGAATTTCAAGTCACATCGGCAGTGACATATATGGGTCTATGGTTGTAACTATTGGTGTATACTAGTAATGAATAAATGCCCGTACCATCCTCATATGTGCGTTTATCGGACCTCCTCTTCAGCTCCATATCGTCCGGCACCATTACTGCAGCTCGCCGGATAAATCCCTTAAAGTTTTTCATTTTCCGCCGTCTCGCTGCTGGGTAGACATTGGTCTGGTCCAGGATCAGGTTTCTCTTCTTCTTACTCCCTGTACAACAATCAAATTATAGTTCTCTGTTTACACATGTGTTGTTCCAAAGGAAAGTGACTGGGTTTAACGTCCCAGCAACAGCTTAGGTCATATAGAGACGGGACCACAGTTTAAAGTCTCATCCTACAGACCAGTGGTAAAGAAATACTATGATAGTATTTTTAATGCTCAATGCGAAGTTTGAACCCACAACCTCTGAATTGGAAGTCAGGTGTTCTAACCCCTATGCCACAACTCATCCTATGTATTGTTCAAATAGTAACCAGAAGAAATTGATTGATTGTGGTTTTGTGGAGAAGAATTCATATAAGCTGTTTCAAGCTTGTTTTCCAATCCACACACTATTTAATTCAAAATTCAAGATTCAAGATTTTTTATTTTTCGTAACGTGAACATGACATGTTCCTAGTTACATACAAAAGTTATATCACAAATATCAAACAAGTGCAGATACGATACCATTAAATGTATTGCTGCATGTATAGGGCAGGGGATGGTTTTCGCTCACAGGAACCCGCCTGCCACAAAGAGACACACGGATTCCTCGAGCCAAAAACACCCCCGAACACACACAAGCAGTTACCATATGATCAATATTTAGCGTAACTAATCTCAAACTAAGAAGAACATTGTAGGAAAAACAGGCCCGGACAGATAGGGCGAGTCTGGCACACGGCTCATCATAACACCATCCCAGCCAATCTATGGTTACTTTTCATTAAAAATAGGCAACCGTTTATAGCCAAGTAAGCGATGACAAGTCGAGTGCCAGCAAGCCATATGAGTCGAGACCTACCTTAACAAAACATTATTTAGTTGAAATACAGTGTTATGATGGTGGGTTTAAATTATTGTGTTCATTCTGCGTGTACACAAGGACATGTCAACAGTTTTACTTTCATATATACATTTTCACTCGAATTTATATGTTGTGAGCGATGCTTGGCTTTGTATCATACCATGTATTGTTCCTTTAAATGACTTATAACTTAATAAATATTGTTTAAACGAACGGTCACACACAGATGGTGGAAGGAATATTAAATAGATATAGATGTCAAATGGAATTGAATTCCACACCAAATGATGAATCATTGGAAGGAAAGCCACCAAAACACCAATGAAACAGTAAATATTGGAGGCAACATTTGTACCATGGTGTGTTGCTGGCAGAGATTAGACATTTCTTAAAATGAAGCCTGGGACAGTGATTATAAAGCCTTCTGAGCAGGTACTCCATTCTTATGTTCGAAATCAAGAAGTTGGTTAATCGAGGTTGAGCTGTTCTTGATTTCAAACACAGAGTCTGAGAATGTGCTAAGAAAGATTTACAGTCCCTGTCCTATGATGTGAAAATATACAAATCAACATTACTTACCTATTTCAAACAGTTTATTGAGACACTTCGAAGCTTTATCAATCAATACATCCCAGCGACCCTGGAAATTGTTTTTCCTCGGCAAGCCCATCACCTTCATCTTGTCGATGAGAGTGTCTGTGCCAATGACGTTGTAGCGCATCTCGATGTTATCCTTCGCCTTATTGATGGCCCAGGTCGTCTTGCCCGCCCCAGGTAGCCCGATTATCATGATCATCTGGCACACATAGCAGGCAGTGAGCATATTAGGTAGGCAACACCTCACTCGGGTAACTGGGGCAGTAACCATATTATAAACTGAAGAGTTGTTAGAGATTGGTTGCGCTTTACGTCATTTCTAATATAAACTACTGTCTGTTTCACGAAACCTGCCCAAATTTTACGACCCTATAAACAACACAAAAACAATATTTTTTGTGATACTATTAAATTAAAGCAAAATTTTTATTTCGTAAAATTTTTCAAATATTGATTTTATTGCGAAAAAACAATTTCCCCTTCAGAAATATTGGACCGATTTTCAAAATTTAACTCGTTTTCTACGATCATTTCCAAGCTATCAAGCCAGGTTTCGGAGTCAATTTCCAAATATTTTCATTTTTTGACTCCTCCCACAGTTCCTCCACTTTCTTTTCCCCCATGTTAAATTCACATAGATAAATCAATTGTTCGTAATAAAATCAATATTTGACCAAATTTCACAAAATAAAAAAAGGCTCATTCTTAAATTTTGATAAAATTTAATATTATCGAAGAAAAAAAGTTGTTTATATGGCCGTAAAATTTGGGCAGGTTTCGTGAAACAGACAGTAGAAATGTGGCCTGCCCTACACAAATTCCCCCACTGGCAGCCAAAGACATTGAGGGCACATTTGAAAACACAATGATAGAGGACCATCAGAGGAATGCAGTTACGTGAAAGGAAACACAAATAATTTCTTTTCCTAAAGTTACGTATGTATGTATGTGACATTGACCTTCAGATTAGCGAGAGCCCTAGGATTTGTCACAGCATGATAGCGGACCACCAGAGGAATGCAAGTTTGAAATATGAAGCAATTATGTGAAAGGAAACAGAAATTATAAGAAATTAACAGAGCGTTAAGAGTTTGACTGATGGGTCATACGGACACCGGTATCATTATATGCCCCGCTCACCATTTGGTGGCATAAAAATCCTAAACAGGGCAATAGTTGATATACAAATATGCATTTACACAAACATTGGTACCATCTGTTTACTCAAAATAACGGAGCTGAGTTTAACCATGTACAATAATGAAAGAACAAAGATGAAAGCAGAAGACGGGATAGACTGATAAAACCTATTACACGCCTTAGCATACTACAGATGATGGGGACAATTAACACATCATGAAATCTTATGAATCATCCAAGGTGAGACAAGCGGCATACCTCACACGAGGACTTAGACGATGGCGGCTGGAGGCCCCTCACACGATCACTGACTGGGTACTGCATGATATAGAGGAAGCCTGGGGCCGGGGGAAACCAAGGCGCCTGCTGCCCGAAGTTCACCTCAAACCTGCAACCATGCCATGTATAACCCATATAACACACGTTCAAAAGCTAAGTCATATAGAGATGGGACCACAGTTTGAAATCTCATCCGACAAACCAGTGGGATGGAAATAATATGCAAGCATTTTTCATGCCTAGGGTGAGGATTGATGTCACAACCTTCGGTTTGAAATCCAATTCCATACCCCCTAGGCCACGGCCCAATCCACTGTGGGTTCAAAAAGCCATGATAATACAACTCCAGGATATGTATCTCTCAAGCTTGAAATGAAGCAATTTTGGATCGACAATACAGAATTTTCAAAATATTTTCAGAATAGGCAGATGGAAGAAAGTTGGAAACATATAGTCTACACCAACACAGTACATACCTTGTATTTTTTGAGAGGATGTGTGGATATAATGCTACCTCCTTTTTGCCAACGTGGTACCCATGTAATGGTACAGCTACACCTAGCCACCTGCCGTTCTTTGCATACGATATATTTGGTGGTCTGAAACACAACAGCTGCCCAATAAAATGCATTCAGCCTTTAGGTAGTACATTATTGGCATTTAACGGCCTATCAACAGCTAAGTTCATTTAAGGCCGGGTCAACGGGTTCAATCCCATATTTAACCTGCTGCATTGGGGGCAAGTCCCTAAATCAGAACGGACTATTTACATAGAAAAAAAATTATAATATATATTCAGCCCTAAAATTAGAATAACCCGACGTGGTGCCAGGTCCATACCAGTCACTTGGCCCCTTCCCCTAAAAATAATAGGATTATCGTATTACTGGTTTAAGGGGTATACCAGATTCAACTCTCATATACAGGAATGCCAAAGACGTACTTGAGGGCCAAACAGCCGGTAGGGATTGCGGTAAGGATGGATCCTGATTGTTAAATTATCCATCACATGCTCCCAACAGCAGCTGAAAAACGTGCAATTAGCCTTCAGGTAGTAGAATTTGAGACGAAAAACATTTGTTCGAAAAATGAAACTGAGGCTGTCCACCGATGCCAATACCATTTTCAGTGTTAAGAGAGTAAGCAAAAGCTGTGTGCCAGTATAACGACAACTGTTAGCCCATGAATTTTTATGGAAATAGCGTACCGTGAATCCAAGTCCAGAAGTGCTCCTACTACATCTCCAACTTTCAGCCTCTCTCCATAGTTGTTGAATTTACAGTTTGTGGAGAATTTACCCGTTCCGCCATAACCAAAGGAATTTGGCTCCTCACCTGTCACAAAAATAGTTCAATATTTTCAAGCATAGGATTAAATAAGCACTTCACATTCACAATTTCATAATAATAAAGGTTAAATGATTTAAACTGGTTGGATAAGAAACTACATATTGTTTTCTACGTGGTTATCTACCCTATGTTATTGCGTTGCAAGGAAGCTTGTATGTGTATGTGTATGTTTTCTTAGTAGTGATACAAGGATCAATAACCCAATAAACATGCAACACTTAACATTCTGGGCCCGGTTGTTCAAAGCTTTTGAGCAAAAGCTCAAATTAACCTTTTCCATGCCACTCACAAATGTGACCTTGTCTGATAACAGTAGGCCTATAGTCCTTGCAACCAGTGCAGACTGGGCGTGCACTGTTTGTCATTTACTTGGTGAAGCAAACAATTGTTATCATTATCCTCAATGTGAGAGTGAGCTACAAGATCACGAGCCATACGTCCCCAATTTGCCAGCCTGTACCAACGAGACCAGATATCCGTGGGAGGTAGCCGTACCGAGCTGGAAGGAGGTGGGGTTCATGGACCAGCCAATCCTGACAATGTGGGGGTCCGTCTCCTGGTGGTCGTCCCCGAAGTCCACGGGCAGCTCCTCAATGACCTTCACCTCGTAGTATGCCTACAACCGCAGCACAATGGGCATTATAAAATACACCATGCTGGCTATTGTACATAAACTATGAGCATGGCCGTGATTGTGAAACTTCACCAGCACATGAAGATTAGCAGAGCTCCAGATAAGATGTGTGTCTAAAGGGTATTGTATCCCCTGATTTTCAAATTAAATGCGTATTTTATTTTTACAAATGGAGTATTGATTTTCACTTATTTGAGTGTATTATTACTTATTCACTTATTTATACTGTATAAAGTTGAAAATTTACTTAGTTTAGCTGAAACTAGCAAATGTGTTCATATAACACGGATGCCCCACATATCGCTTTGATAATAAACGAGGCAAGTCCAAAAGGGGAGATAATTCATGACCTGGGTGTCGACTCAACAATTGAAATAAACTTTGAGCATCTACTCATCATAAGGAAGCTATATACCAAGTTTCAGGTCAGTAGCTTTGACGGTTTAAAAGTTTTACTAGTTACAAGGCAAAATTGCCAAATTCTAAGTTGAAAAGGGGGAGATAATCCGTGACCTGGGGGTCGAATCACAAATCAAAATAAACTTTGCCCATCTACTCATCATAAGGAAGCTACATACCAAGTTTCAGATGTTTAGCTATCAGGGTTTTACGAATTACAAGCCAAAAGTCGAAAAGGGGGAGATAATCCATGACCCTGGAGGGTCGAATGAAAAATTAAAATAAACTGTGCATCTAGTACAGTTTAAAAGTTTTACGAGTTACAAGGCAAAATAGCCAAATTATAAGTCGAAACATCTTATTTTATTACATTTTATTACACTCCTCATATCGGAAATGGAGGCATTCCATACGAGTGTGACGAGGGGAGTAATTATGCCTCACCTTGCCACGACAAATGCCGTGTGTACTTCGTGCCCCGGCCCAGCAGAAACAGAAGCCTGGTGGATCCACCAATGGCTGGGCCCCATACCTGCAATAAATACACAGGTCTCGTCAAAAGAGGGCCATATGGCACTTGCAACAATTGTAAATCGTGATGCACAGCATTTTTTCGGACCAACACCTAATTATGTTGTTGATGAAATACATCTACTGGGGTGACAGAAACATCGTAGGCCCCGTTCAAACTGTGCAGTGGCAAATAGAAAAAAAATATGGATGATGGAAAAGGTTGGAAACACATAGTGCTTAGTAAATTGACCCACAAACACTGAAACATCAATATGTTAATGAAGGATATTATGTTCAAAGTGAATCCGAATAAAAGCATATCAAGATATTATCGATTTAAAACTTTATTAAAGCTTGCTTTTTTTATTCCAAAAAAAAAAGCAGAAAACATTACACAAATATTATTGAGGATGAAAAGTAAAAAGATGAAACATCCCAGCAACAGCTTCTGTCATCAAGTGATGACTTCTGTTTTCATGTGTCACCTAAAACACCAGTAGGATACAATTACTATACAAGGCGACGAAGGTCAAGCTCACATTATGAGGAAGTCCAAAATTATTGATACAAAAGTGATGGTGACCAAGGTCATGGTGACCCAAGGTCCCGATCACACAAATGACACTAGATGGATAGCCATCAAAGTGAGGAATGAAGTTTGGCAATGATCAGTTTATTTGTTTGTTTGTTTGTTGGGATTTAACGGCCTATCAACAGCTAAGGTCATTTAAGGCCGGGTCAATGGGTTTAGTACTAAATCACATATATTACCTGTACAAGTACATGTACATGTTCAAGAACATGTATAAGTGGGGGGAAAATGCCAAAATCAGAACTGAATATTTACAGTAACAAGAATGGCCCTAATTCGCTCACCTGACTCCATGAACACCAGAGGAGAATGTGTTTGTTTGTTTGTTTATTAGTGTTTAACGGCCTATCAACAGCTAAAGTCATGTAAGGCCGGGCAAACTGGTTCGATCCCATTTTAACCTGCTGCATTGGGGGGGAAAATCCCAAAATCAGAACGGAATATTTACATCGAGAACAAATATATTCAGCCCTGAAATTAGAAAAACCTGACCTGGTGCCAGGTCCATACCACACCAAGTCACTTGGCCCCTTCCCCAAATAGGATTACGAATATCGTAATCCTCACATAAGGGGTATAACCAGATTCAACTGTCACATACAAAATGCCAAAGATGTATGTGAGGGCCAAACCAGGTCTCCAGTCGGGATTCCGGTAAGGATGAACCCCGATCATTAAATTACCCATCGCGTGCTCCCACCTGCCACCCGAATGTGACATCGAGTTCATACGTGTTTTAAAAAAATTGTGCTATTTTTAGATGGCGGTCATCTTGGATTAAGCGATGACTCGCATTTTAACAAATCTGAAAATGCTTCACCCAAGGATCTTAACTTATTATGAAGTTTGGCCAGCATCGGCCATGTGGTTCCTGAGAAAAAGATGTTCAAAACCTCGAATAAATTGACCTTTTGGCGGCCATCATGGATGACATAATCACCCGATTCCTACAAATATTGCACCAGAGCAATCCCCTCATCGATACCTTCAATTTGATATACGACATGTGCATATTCAGTCAAAAATAAAATTTGACCCCAATTTGACCCCGCAGTCCACGCCCATTTTTGACCCTGGGGTCACCGTTTTAACACCTTTGAAAGAGCATTCTACATCGATCATTCCTACCAAGTTTCTTCGAAATCCGGCTGGCGGTTCATGAGAAGAAGATTTTTTAAGAATTTCTGCTATTTTTAGACGGCGGCCATCTTGGATTAGCAACGACCTCCGTTTTAACAACTGAAAAGGCTTCACCCATGGACCATAACTGTGAAATTTGGCCACCATGGGCCAAGCGGTTCGTGTGAAGAAGAATTTTGAAATTTCTAATGAAAGAACGACCTTTTGGCGGGCATCTTGGATGACATGACCATCCAATTTCGACAAAAAATGTACCAGAGCGATCGCCTCTCTGATACCTTCGATTTGATATAGACATGACCATATTCGGTAAAAAATAAAACTTGACCCCACGGGCCACGCCCATTTTTGACCCCGGGGTCACCATTTTAACAACTTTGAAAGAGCATTGTACATCGATCATTCCTACTAAGTTTCGTCGAAATCTGACTGGCAGTTCATTAGAAGAAGATTTTTGAAGAATTTGTGCTATTTTTAGACGGCGGCCATCTTTGATTAGCGACGACCTCCATTTTAACAAATCTGAAAAGGCTTCACACATGGACCATAACTGTGAAGTTTGGCCACCATGGGCCAAGCGGTTTGTGTGAAGAAGAATTTTGAAACCTCTAATAAAAGAATGATCTTTTGACCTTTCGATGGCCATCTTGGATGACATGACCATCCAATTTCGATACAAAATGTACCAAAGTGATCACCTCTTTGATACCTTCGATTTGATATAGACATGACCATATTCGGTCAAAAATAAAATTTGACCCCAATTTGACCCAATGGGCCACGCCCATTTTTGACCCCGGGGTCACCATTTGAAAGAGCATTGTACATCGATCATTCCTACCAAGTTTCGTCGAAATCCGGCTAGCGGTTCATGAGAAGATTTTTTAAGAATTTGTGCTATTTTTAGACGGCAGCCATCTTGGATTAGCGATGACCTCCATTTTAACAAATCTGAAAAGGCTTCAACCATGGACCATAACTTTTAAGTTTGGCTACAATGGGCCAAGCGGTTCATGTGAAGAAGAATTTTGAAATCTCTTAATAAAAGAACGACATTTTGGCGGCCATCTTGGATGACATAACCATCCGATTTCGACAACAAATGCACCAGAGTGATCACCTCGTTGATACCTTCGATTTGATATATGACATGACCATATTCGGTCAAACATAAAATTTGACCCCAATTTGACCCAACGGGCCACGCCCATTTTTGACCCCGGGGTCACCATTTTAACAACTTGGAAAGAGCATTGTACATCGATCATTCCTACCAAGTTTTGTCGAAATCCGGTTGGCGGTTCTTGAGAAGAAGATTTTTGAAGAATTTGTGCTACTTTTAGACGGCGGCCATCTTGGATTATGTAATGACGTCATTTTAACAATTTTGTAATCCCCCTACCTAAGGACCATGACCATGAAGTTTGGTGACTATAGGCCCAATGGTTACCGAAGAGAAGACGTTTGAAAATGTTCACGGACGACGGACACATTGCGGTAACAATAGCTCAGGTGAGCTAAAAACAAGAGGTCACGCCGTTCGGAAAACACGTGGTCCCACACTTTGGATCAAGAGATATGGGAAATTTGGCTACTTCCACAATTTATGTCCCAAATTGTCAACGACACCGACGAACGCGCCGGAATTGTGACTGCTATGTCTCACTTTCCACTATCATGGGTGAGACAAAAAGTTCATTTTTATGGCCGTACGTATTGAAGTTAGGGGAAGATGGACACACAAATGGGATGACAGCCAACCAGATAGACAAAATCTACTTTACCTGTCTTCATAATATGTACACGAGGCCGGGGTATAAATAGGAAATACAGAAGAGAGCAACCAAATGTACAGCTTTGGGGAAATACAAGATGCACAATAAGTTATCACATATATATAAAATATTTCTGATGCCTTTAACCCTTTCACCCCTAGGTAACTGGAATAGATTTTGATCTGTTAATTTTCCGACCAATCCAATCATCATAAAATAATTTTCAGACTAGTTAATTTATGATAAGGGGGTGTTTTTGTTCTCAAAAATATGAAAATTACTTGCAAAAAGTGTAGATCCAGACGAGACCGTCACGAGCTGGCTCATCTGGATCTACACTTTTTGCCAATACCACTATACAGGCATGTGGTGTTAAAAGGGTTAAAGGTACATGCCCACTCATTTGGCACAAAATGTTCTTCATATCAGAGACATCATACAAGACATTTTCTGGCAAAATAAACATTCATTCACCATTACGCCGTGTATTGATTGGCATTATTCAACATTTTATATCAGACATAAATTTCCACACTGATCTCAGGGGCGATAACCACGTTTCCTTAAAATGTTAACGGACAGTACTATTTATTCTCTGTATTTATTTTTTGATGTGCAATGATCATACTTTATAATCTGTCAAAAATATTATTTTTTCAGGCGACGCATTTAATAAGTATAAATAATTTAAATATCATGCCTCATTTGCATATGAAAATAGCCTGATACCACCGCGAGTCACTTTCAGTAAAATAAATATTACTAAATGATTATATCTGCATATCGGGCACTCGTAATTTTTAGAACTGGTGGAATGGCGACACAATTATACATTTATTTAATTCCTTTAAAGAACATTTTGTGCCTACTGAGTGGGCATGTACCTTTAATAGACTTTCTGGAATCGCACACAGCCTAGCAGGTGGGCTACATACCCATCTGGATCAATGACGAGGTGGAGGTCGGAGTTGTAGTCATCGAGCATCACAATGCTGTCATCGTCCGCGGGCTCCGGCACCACCTGCTGGGCTTGTTGGGCCTCCAGGTAACCACCGAACCTGAAAGGTAACGTATGACAGGGTGCAACGTCATAGTAACAGCTAGGATCATATAGAGATGGTGCCTCGGTTTCAAGGCTCATCCGAATGACCTGTGTGATGGAAATATTATGCAAGTATTGTTTCACGCCTAGGATGGTATTGAGCCCACAACTTCTGGTATTGAAGTCCAATGCAATACCACTAGACTATAAATGAAATGAATGGGGTTTAACGTTGCAGCAACAGCTTCGGTCATATGGGACAGGACCTGTAATCTGACAGACCAGTGGGATGAAAATACTACGAAAGTATTTGTCAAGACCTAGAGTAGGTTTGATTGAAGTCCTGTATTCTACTACATTCGAACCACAGCCCATCCCTCACTAGACTATAAACCCATCCTGTAGCTGTAAGGTAACCCAGCATACACTATCTGCTTGAAATATAAAGGCTGAAACAGCGGAACTAAATGTGCTATAAAAATTATTTAAACTGTACAGAAATTGAGTTTAAAAAGAAGCCTTGCGAATGAACCCTAAATTGTCAAAGAGCATGTACGATAGTGTGGTGATGGTGAAGGAGGAGAGTTTACTCACGCGGACACCTGAAGACTATTGAGCTGTTCCTGCAGTTTCTTCTTGATGTCTGTGGGTGTGGTGGCGGGGGACGGGGGCGACATCTGGGCGGGCAGCATCTGGGACAGGCCCGGGTGCATGGCCACCTGGAGGCCTGCTAGCCCGGCCCCACCCAGCCCAGCAGCGCCCGCTAGTCCCGCCATCTGGGCCCCGGGGTACGCGGCCATCGTCTGGGCGGACAGACCGGCTATCTGGGTGCCCGCGAACCCCGTCATCTGCTGCAGAGCCCCAGGCGTCATGGCGGCCATCTGGGCGGCCATCTGGGCGTTGTGGGCTCCCGCCATCGCCATGTGGCTGCCTGCTGTAGGACACAGTATATGTCACAGAATTATTGAGGATCACCATGTGAATGCATGTGTGAAAAATATCAAGAAGTTCTGTGAAAGTAAATAGAAATATTAAGGCATTTACCTGGTATGTTAAGTATTGAGAAGGCTATACCTTGACCCTCTAACACCAATGAAATGCTGGTCTATATTCAATCATAGTGAGTACCTGTTTTGCTATGCAGCAGGCAAAAATAACTTCCCTCAGGACAACTTCCTGGGCATCCGTGATGCTAGAATGGGCAGAATTTATTGACTTTACATCATCCTGTTTAGTTACTATGTTTAAACAAAGCTTCGCGATGTAAAACCAACAAAATCCTACCGCCGATGAATGACTCGTCTATATCTAAGCCATAGGGCGTCTACCCGTTTGGTATGGCCATGTGACTAGCAATGGGGGGTGTACCTGTTTGGTATGGCTATGTGACCAGCCATGGTGCGTCTACCTGTTTGGTATGGCCATGTGACCAGCCATGGAGGTGTACCCGTTTGGTATGGCTATGTGACCAGCCATGGGATGTACCTGTTTGGTATGGCCATGTGACAAGCCATGTGGGGGTCTACATATTTGGTATGGCCATGTGACCAGCCATGGGGGTGTACCTATTTGGTATGGCCATGTGACCAGCCATGGGGGCGTCTACCTGTTTGGTATGGCCATGTGACCAGCCATGGGGGTGTGCCTGTTTGGTATGGCTATGTGACCAGCCATGGGGGTGTACCTGTTTGGTATCGCCATGTGACCAGCCATGGGGGTGTACCTGTTTGGTATGGCGATGTGACCAGCCATGGAGATGTACCTGTTTGGTATGGCCATGTGACCAGCCATGGGGGTGTACCTATTTGGTATGGCTATGTGACCAGCCATGGGGCGTCCACCTGTTTGACCAGCCATGGGGCGTCTACCTGTTTGGTATGGCTATGTGACCAGCCATGTGGGGTGTACCTGTTTGGTATGGCTATGTGACCAGCCATGGGGCGTTTACCTGTTTGGTATGGCTATTCGACCAGCCATGGGGGTGTACCTATTTGGTATGGCCATGTGACCAGCCATGGGGTGTGTACCTGTTTGGTATGGCCATGTGACCAGCCATGGGGGTGTACCTGTTTGCTATGCTATGTGACCAGCCATGGGGCGAGTACATGTTTGGTATGGCCATGTGACCAGCCATGGGGGTGTACCTGTTTGGTATGGCTATGTGACCAGCCATGGGGATGTACCTGTTTGGTATGGCCATGTGACCAGCCATGGGGCGAGTACCTGTTTGGTATGGCTATGTGACCAGCCATGGGGGTGTACCTGTTTGGTATGGCTATGTGACCAGCCATGGGGGGTGTACCTGTTTGGTATGGCTATGTGACCAGCCATGGTTATATACCTGTTTGGTATGGCCATGGGGGTGTACCTGTTTGGTATGGCCATGTGACCAGCCATGCGGCATCTACCTGTTTGGTATGGCTATGTGACAAACCATCGGGGGTGTACCTGTTTAGTATGGCCATGTGACCAGCGATGTGGGGTGTACCTGTTTGGTATGGCTATATGACCAACAATGGGGCGTCTACCTGTTTGGTATGGCTATGTGACCAGCCATCGGGGGGTGTACCTGTTTGGTATGGCCATGTGACCAGCCATGTGGGGTGTACCTGTTTGGTATGGCTATGTGACCAGCCATGGGGTGTACCCGTTTGGTATGGCCATGTGACCCGCCATGGGGGTGTACCTGTTTGGTATGGCCATGTGACCAGCCATGGAGGGTGTACCTGTTTGCTATGGCTATGTGACCAGCCATGGGGCGTGTACCTGTTGGGTATAGCTATGTCACCAGCCATGGGGCGAGTACCTGTTTGGTAGGGCCATGTGACCAGCCATGGGGTGTCTACTTGTTTGGTATGGCCATACAACCAGCCATGTAGGGTGTACCTGTTTGGTATGGCCATGTGACCAGCCATGGGCGTGTACCTGTTTGGTATGGCCATGTGACCAGCCATGGAGATATGTACCTGTTTGGTATGCGGCGGGCAGGCCGGGGATCTGGGCCCCATGGACAGCCATGTGACCAGCCATGGGCGAGGCAGCGGCGGCGTTGAGGCCGGCCATTCCTGCCATGCCTGCAGAGCCCGCTAGTGACACGGCCGACAGTGGGATTCCGTATGGGGCCGCCGACAACATCCCAGCCGGGATCTGGGACGATAGTGTTGTACCTGAAACAGTCAGGGATATGTACGACTCACGATGTAACAAAACTGTGGCCCATTTCTTTGTACGACTAAAATGTTCTGAAATACAAATTTAGGATCGCCTGGAAATTTCAATTGATGCATTTACGTTGTTAATGTGAAATTTACAGGATATCATAATTTTGCACTTACAGTTTAGTCAGACAAAGTTTAGTGAAATTCTCTCCTGGGCGTGTTCGTGTCTGACCAGTGTAGTTCCTCATCTTCAAATATGCAGACTGTATTTCGCATATATTACACTTTACCTATTTGGTATAAACTATAATCAGGGATAATTTTACAGGACTTCTCACTATTTTGAGTTTTTCACTATATAAAACATAAATTTTGGAAAAATGGTCTATTTTCTAAAAGAATTTGTGAAAACTTCTCCCTCTTTTGAAGGGCTAGCTTGAACCCTAATAATACTGATATTTTGTCACCAATCTGTGACTAAAGGGTATCGGAGTGTCAGTAAATATGCAAGTGAAACAATTGCACAGTATGACCGACAGCTATTTCTAAAACGACTAAATGTTATATTATTCAAATATGAATAAATGGGAACAGAACTGCCAAAAGTACAAGGCCATCCGACCCGACGGGCAGTTTTTCTGCTGATAATGTGATTTGCGGCAACAGTTTGTTTGTGTGTTTGGGTTTAACGGCCTATCAACAGCTAAGGTTAATTAAGGCCGGGTCAATGGGTTTAGTACTAAATCCCAAATATTACCTGTACAAGTACATGTACATGTTCAAGTACATATACAATTGATTTGCGGCAACAGAAAACTGGGTATTTGTTTGTTCTGTCCAGAAAGTAAAAAAAAAATAACCCTTTGCAGCGGGTATCTGGGGGCCGTTTCACTAAACTGTGTACGACTATGTCTTAAAATTTCAATTGATGGAAATACATTTATTTTAGCATATCAGCCTATGCTCAATACATGACGTAAATCCACTAATTGTTTACAAGAAAACGTTGTTAATGTGAAATTTAATGACTACCATAATTTTGCACTTACAAACATTTTATTCGTACAAAGTTTAGTTTAACGCGCCCCAGGTACTCAACATATGCACCAGTTCATACAACTTAGAGCATTTACGCTCACGACAAGTAGCTCCATTGTTCACCACAAGTATAGCATCGTGTTGCAAGCTTAGCATCCATGGGATTTGCCTTGTGAAAATGAAGGTAGCTAACACCTACTTGTGTACACTTCATGTATCCTTACTCAGCTTACCATTACCCAATGAAACAATACATTGATCTCCATCAAACAATGAATTGTAGGCATTTTTATTTCTGATTTAACCCTTACAATGCTGAATTAATTTGTGTCGTCTGCTGAATATTTTTAATTTTCCATTTTTCTCATCAAAAACTTGGTTTGGCAGCACTTTAGATTCTAAAATGCTGCCAAACCATGTTTTTACTGAGAGAAAAGACAAAATATGAATTAACAGCAGACGACTATTTTCGGTTCCCACATTCTAAGGGCTAAGTTCATGAGTCAATAAATTAATCAGTAAACTTAGTACTCACTAAAGCTACAAGATCCTATCTCATTCCAGGTACCTATCAAGGCCGTGAAGA
Source organism: Conchocele bisecta (assembly GCA_029237695.1). Taxonomy (NCBI): domain Eukaryota; kingdom Metazoa; phylum Mollusca; class Bivalvia; order Lucinida; family Thyasiridae; genus Conchocele; species Conchocele bisecta. The sequence continues at coordinate 12,486,662 of CM055267.1, forward strand.
TAGGAGGACAACAAATTGATTAACCCTTACAATGCTGAATTAAATTTTGTCGTCTGTTGTTTATAATTTATTTTTTAATTTACATTTTTAAGAAAAATGATTATCTAAAGTGCCACCAAACGATGTATGTTTTTTTAGAATAAGCTCTGTATGAAACAACAGGAAACAACAATTCTTGCTTCCTAACATAGAAATTCACCATTCATGGCGGCCGCGAACTGGGAGCCGGGGATGGGCGACGTCATGGAGACGAGCCCCGGTGAGGCTGTCACTGGCTGTATGGCTGTGGAAGCGGCTGTCGCAGCGACCACTGTAGGCATGGCGGTGGGGGCACCTGTCGGAACGGGCGATGCAGACAGGTGGGCGGGCAAGAGTGTCGGTGACTGGCCCAGTGTCGCTGGTATGCCCTGCAACACAAGAGAATATCAGGCTAGAGACTTGAAAGGTTTATCAGGCAAGGCTAGGAAATGTGTAAGAATTCTGAATTCCTACCACATCTGAGCTGAGTCTGATGCAGAGAATGCCAGGCTAGTGACTTTTGATAATGTGTAGGAATTCCAAGGCTGTGACCTAGTGGTGAGATGCAGGTCATGGATTTACTTCACAATGTTTAACAATCCCCAATTCTATGGTATCTTTATGAAAGCATCTGAAGTTATAAGGAATTATCATACGTTGTAAACTTTTTGTGATACTGTCTGCTCTCAATATGGCAGACCAATCAAAGCTCCTGAATCTGAGCATAGGATTGGAGTACATGCTGAAGTTCTACAATCACGATCTATACCACTGTAAAACATAAACAATGTTGAGTGTGATCGTTACCTGGACGCCAGCTGCTGCCGCGGCGGTCATGTACTGCTGGCCGGCGGTCATGATCTGCTGGCCGTGGGGGCTGGGTGGGGGCATCCCGGCAGGCAGGCGCACTGCCATCATGTACTGCTGGGGCATCATCATGGGCATGAGCCCACCGGGGTAGTGTGGGTTCATCTCGGCCTCTCACTGCAACACAAATACATATCAATGGCCAGGTCTTCAATAGCCTTCAAATTCAATTGACGTTCTGTCCTTTGATTTCGGGGGGGGGGCAAGCAACAGTAGACTGCCCCAATCAATTTTCATCAATTTAACGCTGCACACACTATTCATAGGTATGCACAAACCGTTACTAAATAAACTACGGCATGTTGCCAAAATTTAATCAAAATCCATTGCAAATCATCTGAAAACAACAAAAAAATCAAATAGCAACTCGTTTCCTCTTGCAAGCGGCCATTTTCACTCTAGCCGGATATCCTGTTTTTGCACACGACGCTCCCAGTTTTCAATGGTGGACTATTGGGGTCATAATATTTATAAATTGAATCAAGAACGAAAACAAAACCGAGTATGTAACAGTAAAACAATGCTTTACCCTTCTGAAGTTCTGTGTAGCGATATAGTGCTACCTGTTGCCTATAAAGTATAAAGCGGAAAACGTGCAGCTAATTCTGATGCAATGTATCATTTTCATAAAGTTTAAAATATTGCCTCTTTACATTTTATGAAACTTTCAAAATTGAAAATAAACACATAACATTTGGGTTTTCAGTAGTGTTTATGGCACTACTGGTCTTCCATACATTTAAAAATCAGGTGGACATTCCCCTTATAAGGCAGCAGAAAATCTGAGGTATACCGAATGTTAGTTGTAACCACAGACACTGGCTGGACAGGTCAATATATTGGGGATAATTTCACGTTTATTGAATGGAGGTATCAGGTTTTCTTAGCAAAATCAATTAACAAGAATTCCACCACGCACCTTCCGAGGCATTTGACCGTAGCATGTTCATAGGCATGTGCTAAATTAAGCATCACAAAAACCGTCAGAGAAGTGCATGCTTAAAACATGAAAATGGTCATGGGTGAAAAAACTTTTTGACATAAAAATATGGCTAAGTGTTTCCACAACCATGTGAAGGTAAAAAAGGTCAAGGTCGTGTTATTGGCGGCATGAGTGTGTTCCAAATGCTCACATAGATCAAGTGTCCAAACATTGAAGCAATCCGTCAAGTAATATTAAAGTCATATCCTGATGAAGACGCTTGTACAAATTTTATGACGCAAAAAAATGTCCAAGTGTAAACATTGAAGCAATCCGTCAAGTAATATTAAAGTCATATCCTGATGAAGACGCTTGTACAAATGTTATGACGCAAAAAAATGTCTAAGTGTTTCCGCAAAATGTGAAGGTAAAAAGGTCAAGGTCATGTTAATGGTGGCATGATTGTGTTCCAAATGCTCACATATATCAAGTGTCTAAATATTGAAACAATTGGTCAAGTAATATTAAAGTTATATCATGATGAAGAAGCTTGTACAAACTTTTTGACGCAAGTGTTTCCACAAAAATGTGATGGTAAAAAAGCTCAAGGTCATGTTAATGGCGGCATGAGTGTGTTCCAAATGCACTACGCGCACACGATTGAAACATTTTCAAAGATGGCAGCTAATATTTATTGATAATTAGGAAGTGAATATTTACAGTGGAAAAGTTTGTTTTATTGGCGTTTAACGGCCTATCAACAGCTAAGGTCATGTAAGGCCGGGCAAACAGGTTTGATCCTGTTTTAACCTGCTACATTGGGGGAAAATCCCAAAATCAGAACAGAATGTTTACATCGAGAAAAAATATATTCAGCCCTGAAATTAGAATAACCCGACCTGGTGCCAGGTCCATACCACACCAAAGTCACTTGCCAAAAAAAGACGTACATTGTATGTGAAAGCCAAACCATATTTCCAGTCGGAATTCCGGTAAGGATGAACCCCGATCGTTAATTTACACATCGCATGCTCCCACCCAGTGTAAAAGAAAATATAAACAAATCAATGTAAATAACTAGAAATGGACGCTTGTCGACAAGCGCATGTGTATCCCCCTCCCCAGATACACAAGTAGTTTGAAAAAAGGGTGTTCGAGTTATGCTCCGGAGACAAAATCAGTGACAGAAAAACAAAGAAAGATAATTAAAAAATTAGTGATGCAAGAGTTGTCATTCTTGCGTGACACACCTTTAGGGTCGTGGTCTGTGCATGTGTGAAGTTTCATGAAAATATTCCAAAGGGTGTTCGAGTTATGCTCCGGACACGAAATCAGTGCACGAAACAACAAAGGGAGATAACTAAGAAATTAACGACGGATGTCCCACATATCGCTTTGATAATAAATGAGGCCAAATTGCAAGTCAAAATTTTCTTTTACCTGAGCATTAAAGTTTTTGAAGCACCAAGTATGTGACCTTGACCCTGGGCTTGGCGGGGGCAGGACGAACGTGCATTTGGCACAGGGCGGTAGAGGACCATTAGAGCAATGCATATGTGAAATATGAAGCTGATCCGTGAAAGAAAACAGAAATTATAAGATATTTACCTGAGCGTTAAAGTTTTTGAAGCACTAAGTATGTGATCTTAACCCTGGGCTTGGCGGGGGCAGGACGAACGTGGATTTGGCACAGGGCGGTAGAGGACCATTAGAGCAATGTGTATATGAAATATGAAGGAGATCGGTCGAAGGATGAAGAAATTATGAGACATTTACCCCAGAGTGTTAAAGTTTTGTGACGGACGGACGGGACGCACGTTCCTACGAATGAATACTTGTTGGGTTTTTACTCTATAAAAATACCCAACAAGAGTACCCAACACTATCCTAACCCTACCCAATAAGATCCCCGTACGCTTACAACAAGTACCCATTCGTGTGTGCGGACGGACGGACAAGGGTAACACTAAATGCCCCCTCCACTATCGTGGTGGGGCATACAAATATTCCAAAGGGTGTTCGACGAAACAACAAAGGGAGATAAGAAAACAATAATTCCACGGAATCAAATGCCTCGCCTTGTCCAGCCTTGACCTCGAGCCTGGGCCAGAATGTTTTTTAATAGTCCTATATTTATCTACATATCATATATACACAAGTCCACATATTGTCACAATATTTTCAACACAGTTTACGGAAATGTAATATAATCATTTACCTGTATAAATTACCTGTAAGTGGTCAGTTGCACATGCTAGCACATGCACAGGTGAATAGTCTGTATATAGCACTTACGACCTTATGCTACTAGACAAAAATTGAAAAAGAATTTGAAAAAAAAAAAAAATTAAAAATAATAATGCTTGCTACTGGAGCCCACAATTTTTTTTTAATAGTCCTATATTTATCTACATATATCTGCACAGGTCCACATAATGCCACAATATTTTCAACACAGTTTACAGAAATGTAATATGCAATGTAGTAATTTACCTGTATAAATTACCTGTGGTCAGATATAGTGGTCAAGACTGGACATTTGCACATGCTAGCACATGCTTGCACATGCACAGGTGAATGGTTCTCCCAGTCTCTATTGTTCTCTCTACAGGTAAGGTGTACAGAGCACACGAGAAAAGGTGTACAGAGCACACGAGAAAACGGGTCTTCATGCATTATTGTCCAGTTTGTAGAGCGCGAAAAACAAAAAAGGGAGATAACTAAAAAATTAGCTACGCAAGAGTTGTCATTCTTGTGCGCGACACACCTCCGGGTCGTGGTCTATGCATGTGTGAAGTTTCATGAAAATATTCCAAAGGGTGGTCGAGTTAAGCTCCGGACAGGAAATCAGTGCGAGAAAACAAAAAAGGGAGATAACTAAAAAATTAGCTATGCAAGAGTTGTCATTCTTGTGCATGACACACCTTCGGTTCGTGGTCTAATTGAATGTGTGAAGTTTCATAAAAATATTCCAAAGGGTGGTCGAGTTATGGTCAATCAGTGCGCGAAACAAAAAAGGGAGATAACTCAAAAATTAGCTATGCAAGAGTTGTCATTATTGTGTGCGACACACCTTCGGGTCGTGGTCTATGCATGTGTGAAGTTTCATGAAAATATTCCAAAAGGGTGGTGGAGTTATGCTCCGGACACGAAATCAGTGCGAGAAACAAAAAAGGGAGATAACTCAAAAATTACCTATGCAAGAGTTGTCATTATTGTGCGCGACACACCTTCGGGTCGCGGTCTATGCATGTGTGAAGTTTCATGAAAATATTCCAAAGGGTGTTCGAGTTATGCTCCGGACAAGAAGTGTCTGCGGCGGACGCGGACCGCTGTCAAATCCATAGTATCCCCCGACGGAGTCCGGGGGATACAATTAGACTACCATGGATTTACATCATCCAGCCCATACCGCGAAAATTCACAGTAACCAGGTAACCGGTTTTCGAGCCTAGAGTAGGACCAGTGCTTATGGTATTTTTCAATAGTTTCACAAAATAAAACATGAACACAAGTAATATGTTGCCAAATTGCTGTCAAATTGACAGTCATGCTCAAAGACCACCAGGGATCGAGAAAATAATAACACCACTGGAGACTTTCTACAGACACAACTGCAATGACCTTCGCTGATTAGTTTAAAATTACAAGACATACATGTAGTCAAGCGATCCGTGATAATTGCCAAACACGACTACCAGAAAAGAAGTATACATTGCAAGCGTGGTTCTAGTGCACCCGTTGTTGTAGTCCAGGATACAAACACCCCCACCCCTGACACAGCACCAGGTTAAGCAAAATGTAAAACTTGACACAGGGTAATTAATACCAACAAGAAATGCGTCTGTCGAACGCGGATATCTCCTGCAGCATATTTGAGAAACTGTGACAAATTGGTTAACCGAAAAGTGTGACGGACGGACAGACAGACGGACCAAACACTATATGCCATCCGTTTCTTCGAAACCCTGTGGCATAATTATAAGCCATTTACCCGAGCGTTAAGGTTTCGAACGCACCAAGTCTGTGACCTTGACCCTGGGCTTGGCGGGGGCGGCACGAATGTGGATTTGTCACAGGGTGGCAGAGGACCATTGGAGCAATGCGTGTGTGAAATATGAAGCAGATCCGAGCAAGGAAACAGAAATTATAAGGCATTTACCCAGCGTTAAGGTTTCAAACGCACCAAGTCTGTGACCTTGACCCTGGGCTTAGCGGGTGCGGCACGAATGTGGATTTGTCGCAGGGTGGCAGAGGACCATTGGAGCAATGCGTGTGTGAAATGTGAAGCAGATCCGAGCAAGGAAACAGAAATTATAAGGCATTTACCCAGTGTTAAGGTTTCGAACGCACCAAGTCTGTGACCTTGACCCTGGGCTTAGCGGGGGCGGCACGAATGTGGATTTGGATTTGTCACAGGGTGGCAGAGGACCATTGGAGCAATGCATGTGTGAAATGTGAAGCAGATCCGAGCAAGAAAACAGAAATTATAAGGCATTTACCCAGCGTTAAGGTTTCGAACGCACCACGTCTGTGACCTTGACCCTGGGCTTAGCGGGGGCGGCACGATTGTGAATTTGTCACAGGGTGGCAGAGGACCATTGGAGCAATGCGTGTGTGAAATGTGAAGCAGATTCGAGCAAGGAAACAGAAATTATACCCAGCGTTAAGGTTTCGAACGCACCAAGTCTGTGACCTTGATCCTCGGCTTAGCGGGGGCGGGACGAATGTGGATTTATCACAGGGCGGTAGAGGACCATTGGAGCAATGTGTGTGTGAAATGTCAAGCAGATCCGAGCAAGGAAACAGAAATTATAAGCCATTTACCCGAGTGTTAAGGTTTTGTACGTACGTACGGACGCCGGTAACACTATATGCCCCCCTCACCATTCGGTGGCGGGGGCATAATAAGCCATTTACTCGAGCGTTAAAGTTTCGAACGAACTAAGTCTGTGACCTTGGGCTTAGCGGGGGCGGGATGAATGTGGATTTGTCACAGGGCAGTAGAGGACCATTGGAGCAATGCATGTGTGAAATGTGAAGCAGATCCGAGCAAGGAAACAGAAATTATAAGCCATTTACCCAGAGCGTTAAGGTTTCGAACGCACCAAGTCTGTGACCTTGACCCTGGGCTTGGCGGGGGTGGGACGAATGTGGATTTGTCACATGGCGGTAGAGGAGCATTGGAGCAATGCGTTTGTGAAATGTGAAGCAGATCGGAGCAAGGGAACAGAAATTATAAGCCATTTACCCGAGCGTTAAGGTTTCGGGACGTACGTGCGTTACGTACGTACGGACGCCAGTAACACTATATGCCCCCCTCATCATTCGGTGGCGGGGGCATAATAAAATGGTGTTTGTGTTGTTGATTTTTATTCTGGACAGATCGCAATCGTTGTAGAATCTGCCCCAAATGGAAATGGATGGGTCTGGTGAATTTTGAGAGTGTGTTTCGTTGAAAAGAAGCTGTAATTTCACATTGTCGGTGACAAAATATAAAGTATCAACAGAATATTTATCAGTTGAACCTGCCTGAAGTACACGTTTTATTGGTTAATTCGGGATGGATGGTTGCCATTCTAAATAGGATTAAATCGTAAAGCTGCCATCTTGTTTTTTTTCATTTCCTTGATTCACGAACGGTGAAAAGAACAGAAACAAAATCGTTGTAACATTTTAAGATTATTCGTGAAATATTTCGATGTGTAAAGTTCCTAAAGTCTAAAACAATTATTGATCAATTTACTGGCATGACTGTTGATTAACGGACTTTACAGCCATACTTTATCGAACTATGTTCTGTGCGCCAATGAGTGTTTGATGTAATTCGGTTCTAACTTATCTCGCATTTGAAGGCTAATAGTAGGATAGTGCCGTGCATGGGGAACTATAAAATGTGTTCATAGAACACGGATGCCCCACATATCGCTTTGATAATAAATGAGGCCAAATTTTTTTTTTTACCCGAGCGTTAAAGTTTTTGAAGCACCAAGTATGTGACCTTGACCCTGGGCTTGGCGGGGGCAGGACGAACGTGAATTTAGCACAGGGCGGTAGAGGATCATTAGAGCAATGCGTATATGAAGTATGAAGTTGATCCGTGAAAGGGAATAGAAACTAGAAAATGTGTTCATAGAACACGGATGCCCCACATATCGCTTTGATAATAAATGAGGCCAAATTCCAAGTGAATTTTTTTTTTACCTGAGCGTTAAAAGTTTTTGAAGCACCAAGTATGTGACCTTGACCCTGGGCTTGGCAGGGGCAGGACAAACGTGGATTTGGCACAGGACAGTAGAGGACCATTAGAGCAATGCGTATATGAAGTATGAAGCTGATCCGTGAAAGGGAACAGAAATTATAAGATATTTACCTGAGCGTTAAAGTTTTTGAAGCACCAAGTATGTGACCTTGACCCTGGGCTTGGCGGGGGCAGGACGAACGTGGATTTGGCACAGGGCGGTAGAGGACCATTAGAGCAATGCGTATATGAAGTATGAAGCTGATCCGTGAAAGGGAACAGAAATTATAAGTATTTACCTGAGCGTTTAAAGTTTTTGAAGCACCAAGTATGTGACCTTGACCCTGGGCTTGGCGGGGGCAGGACGAACGTGGATTTGGCACATGACAGTAGAGGACCATTAGAGCAATGTGTATATGAAGTATGAAGCTGATCCGTGAAAGGAAACAGAAATTATAAGATATTTACCCGAGCGTTAAAGTTTTTGAAACACCAAGTATGTGACCATGACCCTGGCCTTGGCGGGGGCAGGACAAACGTGGATTTGGCACAGGACAGTTGAGGACCATTAGAGCAATGCGTATATGAAGCTGATCCGTGAAAGAAAACAGAAAATATAAGATATTTACCTGAGCGTTAAAGTTTTTGAAGCACTAAGTATGTGACCTTGACCCTGGACTTGGCGGGGGCAGGACGAACGTGGATTTGGCACAGGACAGTTGAGGACCATTAGAGCAATGCGTATATGAAGTATGAAGCTGATCCGTGAAAGAAAACAGAAAATATAAGATATTTACCTGAGCGTTAAAGTTTTTGAAGCACTAAGTATGTGACCTTGACCCTGGGCTTGGCGGGGGCAGGACGAAGGTGGATTTGGCACAGGACAGTAGAGGACAATTAGAGCAATGCGTATATGAAGTATGAAGCTGATCCGTGAAAGGAAACAGAAATTATAAGATATTTACCCGAGCATTAAAGTTTTTGAAGCACCAAGTATGTGACCTTGACCATGGGCTTGGCAGGGGCAGGACGAACGTGGATTTGGCACAGGGCGGTAGAGGACCATTAGAGCAATGTGTATATGAAATATGAAGGTGATCCGTGAAAGAAAACAGAAATTATAAGATATTTACCGGAGCGTTAAAGTTTTTGAAGCACTAAGTATGTGACCTTGACCCTGGGCTTGGCGGGGGCAGGACGAACGTGGATTTGGCACAGGACGGTAGAGGACCATTAGAGCAATGTGTATATGAAATATGAAGCAGATCGGTCGAAGGATGAAGAAATTATGAGACATTTACCCTGGTGTTAAAGTTTTGTGACGGAACGGACGGACAAGGGTAACACTAAATGCCCCCTCCACTATCGTGGTGGGGCATAAAAATATATGGCTCGGCACAGAAACCGGATACGCTCGGCAGAGCCTCACCCATCCAGTTTCCTAAGCCTCGCCAGATATTTTTTCCCATTCACGGCACTAACCTACTATTCTCTATATCACTGGAGATGCTTAGCTTTGTTATTTTTTCTTAAAATGACGTTGTAAATGTACTAGTACAGTTTTTATAATATATCAAAAGGAAAAACATGGATTGTATCACTGGTTCAAATAAGCTTTGTCGGTGACACGCAAACGTGTAGCCCAAACAGGGGTTTGACTATCTGGAAAATAGATCGAAGAGAATTGCATGTAAAAACATTTAACACAAATTTCAGTCATTTGACCTTGGGCATATGGACCACATGGGCAGGCTATGGAATCAAAATATGGATGATGAAAAGGAAGTAAATTGGAGTAACAATTGTGGAGATATAAGTTATGTAAAAACTTTTAACGCAGATTTTATAATAACGCAAACTTCTGAAGTAAATTGGAGTAACAATTGTGGAGATATAAGGTATGTAAAAACTTTAACGCAGATTTTATAATAACGCAAACTTCTAAGTCATTTGGCCTTGACCTTGGGGCACAGGGGTCGCATTAGTGGGACACAGAATGAATATATTGATGATGCTCAATAAGCCTACAAAGCAAATCTGAAATACGGTTACAGAGATAGGTATGTGAAAACTTTAACGCAAATTTTGACAGAAACTTTAACACAAACTTCTAAGTCATTTGACATTTGGGCACAGGGGCCGCATGAGTGCAACACAGAATGAATATATGTATGATGTCAGAACAATAAGCATACAAAGTTTCAAGCAAATCCGACATGCGGTTACAGAGATAGTAGGTACAGTACAGCCACTGCGAAACCCGCACTTTTTTTGCTTTGCAGAGTTTTTCACAAGCGCGGAATTTCCTACCAATTGCGGCAAATTGCTGGTTTGCCGCGAAATGCCGCAAAGCATCGCAAAGTTCTTGCGGTATTGCCGCAATTGTCAAAATAAATTGCCGCAATCGTGACCCAAGTCAATTCCGGCAAAACGCGGCGAAATCATAAAACGGATCACCGGCACATTTGCCACAATTTGCGGCGTTTTGATGGACAGAAAATGCGGCATTTTGCCATGTTTTGCTTTATTATTTTATGCTTTATCAATTGCAAATCTAGGTTCCAATGATGTTTGTTAAATGCAAAATATGTGTTTTGATTGACAAAAGGCACAAACAGATGCACATGTATGTTTAACTTGATTTTGCACGACATATCATCGTAGAATAATAAAAATGGTTTCCTTAATTGGAGGTCGTTGTCGAATTAGGTTGTTAGTAAATAATTAACGTCAGGTGCATCCAATTATTGAATGCACATGTATGCCAATTAATAATCCGTTAAATTCAGGTGCGCAAACTACAACACTTATGGCCAACCCTCTGATATTGTATTTACTCGATCCTATACTCATTGGCGACAATTCCTTGTGATTAGCCGAGTAATTGTTTAATTAGCATGCAATGTGTCAATTTTATTATGTTGAGTCAGATACCAAAGGCGAAAACAATCAAGCCAGGTGCATAGAACAAACAAATGAAAATTAAATGCAGCAACTCATTTTCGTAATCGAGTACCGTTTTTTTCTTACATGCACATGCTTTAGTTTTTATTTACATTTACGGTAACCGATTCTTCGTCAAAACGACAGAATTATGAGATTAATGTCGCCGATACAATAAAAGGCGGCGTGTATATATTTCATAAAAATATGTCATTCTATTAGATAGATGTTAAAGGAAATCTACTGTAAACACATCTAAAAAAACATGACGTCACGTCGTTCGGAAACACGTGATCCCACACCTTGCGTTCCATCTGTCCAAGATTTGCATTATGTTCGCCGAAGATAGTCTCAGGTACACATTCGCCACACAGTTTGTCAATATGTCCATCCTCGTGTCTGTCCGTGCGAGAAAACGCGAGAATGTAACTGGCCCTAACAGGACACTGTAGTATCATAATCGCCTTAGGAAACGATAATCATGTGCTGTAAAACATTATTTTAATTAAGAAATAGAAGAAATGTGGATATTGGGGAATATGTCAGATAAATATGAAAGGGTTTTCGCGATCTCGTGTAGAGGTCGAAATCGAGTAAATGCGAGTTACACGACACTAACAGAACACCATTATAATTCTCGTGTTTTAGGAGGCAATTCTCATGTATTGTCAAAAAAAAAAAAAAAAAAAAATTTTTTTTCTAATAAACATATTTTGGCAGCATATGAGAATCGTCTCCTAAAACGATTTACGTGTCCTGTTAGGGACATGTTACGATCTACTAATGGTGAACACTGTTGGTCTTCGCTAGTCACATATTCAATAAGCCCGGTTTTGTCCGATCACGTCATACATCATCATATGCACGTGCGGTGACCTACTGGGACGTGTGTCGGCGTTGGAAAGTGAGATATCAGCAGGGGAGGGGGGGGGGGGGGGGGGGGGGGGGGAGAGAGAGGGGGGAGGGGGGGGGGGGGGTCCTAGGCCCCCCAATAATTCTGTAAATTTTGGATTTTTTATTCTAATATATTTGTGTAATCATGAGTACTGGGAACTTTGCCGAGAACTTTGCTGAGAATGCAGGAAATGGCGTTTCACACCACTTGGCCCCCGGACCTCCCTAGCGCTATCGGCCCTCAACATTGGGCCCCCCCCCCCCCAATAATGTTCGGCTTCCGCCGCCTATGATCAAAGGTTACAACATGACATCTAAAGGTTAAGGTGTGGAATCTCAAAAAAAAGGTAACGGAATCCTTATTTACTCAATAAATATGTACTGGCATGGCAGCACATCAGAATCGTCTCATGTTTTGTCAAACCATGTTTTTATTGTCAGAAATATTGATGTTTGTCCACATTTGTTCTATTTCTTAATAAAAAGATGTTTTGGCAGCACATGAGAATCGTCTCCTAAGACGATTTGTACATATGTTACAATTTCGCGAAACGAAAATGAAACATATTCTCAACAAAACATGTTTCGCGTTTTCGCGATCTTGCGCATAGGCCGAGATCGCGAAAACGCGAAGCTGATGGATCGCGAAATGAAAATTTAACATATTCACAACAAAACATGTTTTGACAGTACTGTGCATATGAGAATCGTCTCCTTTCGCGATCTTGCGCGTCGATCGAGATAGTGAAAACGCGAATGTGATCGCGAGAGCTGAAACGAATATGTAACGTATTCTCAACAAAACATGTCTTGACAGTACTGTGCATATGAGACGATTTTCAAATTTGTCAGCCATATATGCACTCCTCTCTGACCACATTACCTGTACGCTGGCACAGTGATGCGCCGTGGGCTAATACTGTGGGTCACGGGGGTGGTTGGCGGTTCTTGAGAAGAAGAGTTTTGAAGAATTTGTGCTATTTTTAGACGGCGGCCATTTTGGATTACGTAATGACGTCATTTTAACAATTTTGTAATCCCCCTACCTAAGGACCATGACGTTTGGTGACTATAGGCTCAATGGTTACCGAGGAGAAGACGTTTGAAAATGTTCACGGACGACGACGGACACATTGCGGTAACAATAGCTTCGCTCAGGTGAGCTAAAAAATATACCGCCGTACCCACCCATCCACAACTACAGTGCATAATGTCTAGTATTAATGTTGGTACAAAAGCTAATTTATTAAAGGTATTAATACATATACATGTACTTACATTTTAAACAAGAAATGCGTCTGTCGAACGCGGATGCCACCTGCAGCATATTTGAGAAACTGTGACAAATTGGTTAACCGAAAAGTGTGACGGACGGACAGACAGACAGACGAACGGTCCAAACACTATATGCCACCCGTTTCTTCGAAACCCGGTGGCATAAAAAATATACCGCCGTACCCACCCATCCACAACTACAGTGCAACCTCTCTAAACCGGACACCCTGTGGCCAGGAAATACCGGGGGCGGGAATTCCCGGCGGGAAATACCGGTATTTCCCGTCCCGGGAAATACTCCCCAAAGTGGGAAATACCGGGAAATATGAATTTTGATGTTATTATTTGATAATTAAAGTTATTTAAATTAAGTTTTAAGCTCAGTAATAGTTAATTAAACAATCAACAACTTAATAATTAGATATGGGGGTTAATTACAATGTATAGATCTGTTTCAATTCCCAACTAGGGGTACTCATCAGGTGGAATATTTGGCAACCATGACATTTATATTTTGGTTGTATTATTTTTTTGTAAATTACTTTTTCATTTTTTAGGAAGCATCTGAGTGTCTCCTAATTACAATTCACAAGGATAACGTCATCATGATCAGACTATGTTTAGACAACAGGCTGTTAATTGTCAACCTTCTCCCACACTAATATTCAGTATCAAGAAATGAGAATAAATAATCTTAGCATGCATGATGTGCATACACATAGTCTCTTACAAGTCTTATATGACTGACAATGTACTGTTGTTTTATGCTTTGCATTTGTATTACTTATTTGCATTATTATTATGACATTTATTTAACGTGAAGACTATGGGCCACGATGGTACGTATGAGATACAGTACCTAAAATCGTTACAATTAGCCAAAAGCCTACTCAATTGTCTACTTATTTGCATGTACATTGATGAGACTTTAATATACTTTAATAAACCATATCAGACTATGACAACAGGCTGTTAATTGTCAGCCTTCTCTCACACCTTTTGTGTCATACTGTATAATAAGAACCCAGGTGGTCTGTATATGGTCATGTCAAGTTGTAAAACAATTACACTTACACTGTACATGGATTATCCCTGTTATCAACAGGGCTTTTCTCAAAATTCCAAAGCAGCTTTTATTAGTGGCAGGTTACTATAGTAATGAGGGGTGTTCTCATATACAATAAAATAGACATTTGGCAAATACTACATAGACTTGTATATAGGAACGAAAATTGTCTAGAAAATAATTATGTTTTTTTTCTCTAAATAAACTTATTATTTCTTTTTTTATTGCAGAATGTTTTACCTATAGGCTTATCAGTCTACACAGATATAAACCATAGTTGATATAGGGGAATATAGAGACTCATCTTGACATTTTGGAATGAAAAATACCACCAAGATTCATATTTCCCGGTATTTCCCAGTATTTCCCGGTATTTCCCGCCGTCTTGGGAAATACTCTTATTTCCCGGGAAATTGCCAACCCTGCCTGTGGCACATCCCAGGGCGTCCGGTTTAGAGAGGCTCCACTGTGAACCATGTATATAACTACTTCAAGACACGCGTGGGTGCTTTGTGTTCATGAACAGAAATTATAATCGGAGATAAATGGACACGAACTATGTCAAAATTAAGCACAACTAACTTGTCTCTGTGTTCGGTTTAGAGAGGTTCGACTGTAGCACATTTGCGACATATCATTTTCGGTCTAGCTGCACACCTGATGGTGTTTACAATCATCAGTCGGTAATCCATTTTCACGTGCAAAGTGTAACTGACCTTTAGAACTCGGCGGAAACGAACATACCAAAACCACGCTATGTAGTCGCTCACGTCATTGAATTGACGCATGCAGCTTGTGCATTTCACATTTGTTTGATTTCTTGATAAAAGCAAGATTTTGCAGCACATGAGAAATCGTCTCCTAAGTAAGACGATTCTCATATTTTGTCAAAATATGTTTTTGTAAAGAAATACCAATATATTCAGGTTTTCTTTTCACATTTGTCTGATGACTTAATAAAACATGTTTTGGCAACACATAAGAATCGTCTCATTTGTTTGATTTCTTAGACTGTGCAAACAATTGACAAATTCAGAAATAACAAATTAATTTGTGTTTCGAGTCGGGTTTTATATGGTGGCAAGGAAATACGATCGATTACACACCGTGAAAATCTGAATATGCCTGTTTGATATCTACATCTTACATGATCAATATTCTGAATATGCCTGTTTGATATCTACATCTTACATGATCAATATTCTGAATATGCCTGTTTGATATCTACATCTTACATGATCAATATTCTGAATATGCCTGTTTGATATCTACATCTTACATGATCAATATCGGTATGGCTATGGATGTTCGAACATGATTTATTGACAGATATACCAAATCAATCCATGCGAAATGCATGTCTACAAGAGTAAAACTGACTTCATTCAATCAAACAATGTACACATTTTCGGAGTGAATTGCCGACTTTTGCCGCATTTTACTGTGTCCATTTTGCCGCAAAACGCGGCGGTAAATGTGCGATAACATGTACATTGTACACACTGGAAAGTTTTGCCGAGTTTTGCCGAGGATCGCCGCGAAACGACCGCGTAAAATTTGCGGAGTTTCTCGTTATGCCGCAAACGGCCACGGGACGTTTTGCGAGAGATTGCGGCAATATTCCGCGCTAAAGCTAAATTGGTTGCCGCATTTACAAAAAATGTGCGGGTTTCGCGGTGGCTGTACTGTATGTGAAAACTTTAACGCAAATTTTGACAGCAACTTTAACGCAAACTTCTAAGTCATTTTACCTTGACCGTGTGCACAGGGGCCGCATGAGTGGGACACAGCCTTAATATATGGATGATTACTAATAAGCATATGAAGTTTCAAGTCAATGTGACTGCAGAGATATAAGGTATTTAAAAACTTTAACGCAGATTTCGGACGGACGGACACCCGGATGTCATTGTGATCACTATGTCTCGCTTTCCGCAAGCGGGCTCGACACAAATCACCTAAACAAAACAGGTATAAAATTGGATATACACAGCGCCGGCACATAATCTTTTTATTAAAATATGTGAATCACATATGGAAGTAAGAAACAAGACTAATTTTCAGGAATTTCTGTTTTATTTCATATGTAATTTATATTCAAAGCACTAAGAAACAAGACTAATTTTCAGGAATTTCTGTTTTATTTCAAAGCACTAGTACCGTGGGTATAGCCTTAAAGGCCCAACTGGGATATAAAAGCCACCAGATGGCGCTGGGCAGGCTTTTTGATAATTTTATGCATGCTTCACTTCGGAGACACATTTTAAGATATTTTAGAAATACCATTGAACAAATAATTACACTATTTCACACAGGCATAGATAATACAACTATGAAAGGTTTAGAAAAATTCGGATTGAAGAAAACAAATGTAAATGTGCTTTTGAAGTAATACAATGTACTCAACTGACAACTGATTCAAACTTGCCGGGCGGGAGGAGCGTAGCTGTTACATATGTAATTCATTCATAGAGCCGAGTTCATGACCCGACATTGTAAACAATACCACGTGTTTAGAGATAACGCTAACAGCTGTAACTGCCTGTATGGTGTTTAGTCAACATCAGACAGTGTGCCAGCCGCACAACTTTGATTTTGGACAGTAATATCAAATTAAATATGTGTCTGGTATGCACATAACAAAGTGAATGAAACCGAACCATGGTTTAATAGACCAGCAAGAGAAATATGTCGCCTAGCAACTTGATACAGTGGCTGTGAAAATGCAGTGTACATACTAATTATAAACAGTATAAACTCAGGTTAATATGCACATTCACAAAACAGCATGGATGTGCAGTCTGTTCTGGAATTCACATAACTACTTGAATTCACGTTTGCTAGCAGCTTTATTTCCCGTAGTATCCCAACACATACCAGTATGGCTATTTCAACACTGGTCTCTAATTAGCTGTCAGCATAATTATAGTATACAGTATATCTGCAGAAATGCAGTCTAACTGGGACGGTTATCGGTGGAATGACATGACACAGTTACACATTTTTATCAAATACCGACTTATTACAAACACATATTCTGAAATATTGGTTACTACATGTACTTACAAAATACATCGGAGATAGGAACCTTGGTCAGGTCCAGAAGTACAACATAGGTTTCACTATATGTATGTGACACACTTTAAGTAAATGGACACGTGGACACGTTACGACATGCATATCCCCGGATCAGCTGGTGCATCCTCGCAAACTCATCAGGACCTACACTGTTTAGTTTGGTAGTCATTCATGATGGCTCTAATTAATGATGTAAACTGCATCATGATGTAGTCATGTGCTATCTGAATGCGAGTTAAACTGGTCAACAACTCAATAAGCCTCCATTTTGTCATTGTGTGACACATGGAAAGCAGTTTCATTCAATTTTATTTCCTTCTATTTCTATAATAGCATGAAAATAATCATTGCTTTGATAGTTAGCAGCAAAATACTATATAATTTTTAACACTGAGTAAATGCTCAATCATTTTCATGCACAAATAAAACATACAAATACTATTAGAGGGACTGGTATACATTGTATCATTTGTGTGTTTTATGGGACACAAACTTGATAACAAACCTACATACCATATATCTAGATACTGGTCAGTACAGAAACACCTACACTGGCTATCCAGCAGCCCCCTCACTGTTCTACATTGGAGCAGACGACAAACATGTGCCGCTGTTTATGTGTTCTATTTATAAAGCCAGTGTACAACTGACAGGCTAGGGACGCTATCAGTAATTGGATATGCCCCTCCTTCTAAATTCGGTACCAGGGCATCGATTGTTGGGCCTTTAAGAACCCGTTCACCGGTGCATTAATAATTAAATCGGTACACACAAGCCTAACAATAAACAATTCCAAATGAATTACACACTACATTCACGTACATCTTATTTTCTTTAAAAATATGAGATATAGTGTGCGTGTGTGGTTCCCACATCGTAAATATTGCCCGCCATCTTGTATTGACCTACATAGCTGACTTCGATGACGCAATACCATTCACCGATGTAATGACAAAAAAATCCCCAGCTAAAATGTTAACTTAAGGTGACTCCAGAGCTGGATGTGGTTTCATGCAGATGTTTCACTCTATCTTTGTAATACTAACAAATGTTGGTTTTAACATTGTTTTTTTTTTAAATGATAATAAATGTAATTGGTTCCTGTTATTATTGAGTGGTAACTGAAAATAGAAAAGGAGGTATCATTAACACATTTATATGTGCATATATGTACATTTGTAATCCTCTCTGCAGCTGATCAATGTATACAATTGATTAAGATAGTAAACACTACTGACAAATAGTACACGTCATAATTAGTTCATTAATATAATCCTGGGGTGATTTACAGCCTTATTTAGAACATGGTATTAGAAAATTAAAAATACACCTAAGTCACCTTAATGGATACATTTATAGAGGATATTGCAGGTGCGTGCACCGGAAAATTACCATATTTGGCAATAACGTGACCTCTGATACGTGGAAAAGCATGAGAGATGTAACTCTTGTGTAACTTGGCTGATGATAACAATTCAAAGTATGCAAAGACATAGTTGGGATTGGACTTGTTGGATCTATGTTATGACCTGGCTAGGAAGCTGGTTCATGAAGTTAGAAATTATAATAATTATGATCATTTATCCGTAAGTAGCTCATTCTAGTAGATTATTCAACTTCAACAGGTGGCAGTAGTTCTATGTGATAGAACGGCTGCAAATCTATTTTTGTAATCTGTTGTTCTCTTTATTTGCACACCGTTCTATCCCTAAAGGCCAAAACCTGTTAGCAAAGTTCCGCCATGAATCGAGGGCGGAACGTATTCATCAAGTTTTTTTTAACTATTTTAGCCACAAATTGTTAAACCCATTTGTAATCCTGTTCTGGAAACCTTATTTAACAATATTACTGCTTACCGTGGCAAAATCGGCATGTATTTTGATCTTAAAACGTGGATTATAACAGCAAGGTACAAGAAATACAAATCTAGGTCACCCATTTACGAGCTATTTACATATTTTGATCACGTGAAGATAAGGTCATGTGTATTTTGCGAATTATTTAAACGAAATGAATATTACCGTAATTTGAAAATAGGCACTGCCTATCAACGGGCAAAATATGTGATAACTGTTCATTGTATTACTGTAGATTGCAAACATACCACATTTTATTCGGATTTATTGGTTGCTTGTTGGTTCTTTCAACAAACACAGCACATGCTGTGGCGCTCCAGATAAGGAATTGGAAATAGTTGCATTTGATTATTAAAATACATATTTTGTAAATTCCGCTTACATGGTCAATTTGATTATTTCAATAAATAATTTATTTTTTATTACTTACCACGATCTCTGATGCATATCTGAATGTTCACAATTGTCAATAGTTTATGATTGTCATCTTCATACACCAGGAAACTTGTTCAGTTAGTCATAATTCACAATAGTTTTTTGACATTTACTGTACGTTTTGAATGCAGCCACCATATTTGCTGCTTCTGCTTGTTTTGGCTCGTGTCTGGTCGGAGCTTTCCTTCTACATAATCTAGCCAATCACTGGCAAAACCTATAAATAGGAGTGAAAACTTGTAAGGCCCTAACAATGTTATTCTATTACTCACCGACGATATTACTCGTGGTCCGTTAATCGTTAGATGTGATGATTTGAATGTGATTCTGGCATTACTGAATATTAATATTGGGTGTAAATATGACAATGCCAATATCCCATTACCCTACCCACTTTTTCCCCATTGCGATGTGATTCCCGACCAAAGCTTCGCCCTAACTTCGTGCCCCCCCTACCACCCCCGTTAGCTGATCCCCATCCCATCGTCATGAGTCCTAGCTGTTGTGTGTACTCCGTCCCACTCCTGCTGTGTGATTCCCGATCCCCGATTCGTGCACCCCTGTTGTGTGACTCCCCGCCCTAGCTTTGTGTCATTGAGTGAAATATGCTGACAGTATGGGTACCTATGCACATCTATTAGTTGCTCAAAATGTTACCCTGATTTACATGTACTCTCCATCATCGGTAGTAGAGCTATAGTGCGGTCCATAGCATTCTCCTGCACAGTTGTCTGGAGTATGATCAGTGTTCAGTTCCCACAACTATATCAGAGGGTGATGGTGTAAATAGGCACACGCGCATAATGAACGGAGCTAATTGTGACCATAGATATTCAGGAAAATGGAGAGAACTGTAACTTTCATATTCCGTAGATTAGCCAATTTACACCATCAGCAATTATATGTACATTCGTTCAACTAATTGGAAAACAAACATATTCCAATTAACACTGAACATTTACGTTCACCACAGGCACCTTTGTTTGTGAATTTGTGATTTTGTTTACAATACATAGTCAAGCGATCCATGATAATCAGTGGACATGACTAACAGAAACAAGAACATATTGCAAGTGCGGTTTTATCGCATCTGTTCAGTTGTGTCACGGCTGTGCTATATTCACAGTCAAAATGTGCTCAAAGACCATCAGGGATGGAGAAAATAATAGCATCACTGGAAGCATCACCTTGAGACTTTCTAGCCACCATGTTGCACTGAACTGCGCTGATGTGAGACTTTCTAGCCACCACACTGCACTGAACTGCGCTGATGTGAGACTTTCTAGCCACCACACTGCACTGAACTGCGCTGATGTGAGACTTTCTAGCCACCACACTGCACTGAACTGCACTGATGTGAGACTTTTATAGCCACCACACTGCACTGAACTGCGCTGATGTGAGACTTTCTATAGCCACCACACTGACTGAAACTGCACTGATGTGAGACTAGCACCACACTGCACTGAACTGCGTGATGTGGACTTTTAGCCACCACACTGCACTGAACTGCACTGATGTGAGACTTTCTAGCCACCACACTGCACTGAACTGCACTGATGTGAGACTTTCTAGCCACCACACTGCACTGAACTGCACTGATGTGAGACTTTCTAGCCACCACACTGCACTGAACTGCGCGGATGTGAGGACTTTCTAGCACCACACTGCATGAACTGCACTGATGTGAGACTTTCTAGCTACACACTGCACTGAACCACTTGCACTGATGTGTGACTTTCTAGCCAGCCACAACTGCAATGCTGAACTGCCGGAACTGATGTGAGACTTTCTATAGCCACCACGCTGCACTGAACTGCGCTGATGTGAGACTTTCTTATAGCACCACGCTGCACTGAATGCGCTGAAGTTGAGCTTTTCTATTGCCACCACGCTGCACTGAATCTGCGCTGATTGTGGACTTTCTATAGCCACCACGCTGCACTGAACTGCGCTGATGTGAGACTTTCTATAGCCACCACGCTGCACTGAACTGCGCTGATGTGAGACTTTCTATAGCCACCACGCTGCACTGAACTGCGTTCATGTGAGTTTAAATTACAAGACATAGTCAAGCGATCCGTGATAATTACCGAACACGACTACCGGAAAAAAGTATATATTCCAAGTGTGGGTCTAGTGCACCTGTTGCTGTAGTACAGAATACAAACAACTCTGACACAGCACCGGATTAATCAAAATTAAATGTAAAACTTAACACAATTGATACCAACAATGGGCAAAATGTGTATAACTTTCGAAGAGTGACAGTCGTGTGCATACAATGACGACCGAGATTGTGAAAATTGGAAATAAATCACTGAAGATGCTTAGCCTTCTTATTTTTTCTTAAAATGATCGTAAATGTACTAATACAGTTTCTATAATGCCTAGGTTATTACTGTACTATATATGAAAAGGAAATATCTAAAGTGTGTCACTGGTGAACTCAAAACAGAGAAGTACGCCAATGACACTATTTAATTATAATGGAGAAGCTGTAACACCAACTTAAAT
The DNA here is from genome assembly GCA_029237695.1 of Conchocele bisecta. Taxonomy (NCBI): domain Eukaryota; kingdom Metazoa; phylum Mollusca; class Bivalvia; order Lucinida; family Thyasiridae; genus Conchocele; species Conchocele bisecta. The sequence continues at coordinate 12,508,774 of CM055267.1, forward strand.
ATATAAATACCGGTTGCGGTTACATTGTGGTGTATGGTGTACGAATGGGGTCAAAACTAAGCTATAGAAGCGCTGTTCGTGCTAATGTACCAGGTCCAGCTTATTGCAGACTAATACAGTGATCACATCACTTCAGATCTCTTGCTCACTCGCTCGTACCCGGTAGATTTCGTCCCCAAACTCGCTACTTATTCGGTCGCAAAATACATTTTCCACATAATATATTCATTTTTCTCACTCGAGTTACTTGCCCTAACGCATTATATTTCGTGTTGTCTTCTTGTGTATTCAAATAAATTGCTATTGAGCTAAACTATCGACAATTTATATATACGAACGCTTACCGCTTACGGTTTCGTGAAATTATTCTTCCAGAAACGTGTTTATTACGTTTCTGGGTGGATTTTTTCATCCTACTGACTTATCAATAAACCGTCAGCCTTTTCCATCAGCCTTTACGAACCTTACGATTGCTGCCTATGGTAGGTCCCTAAAAGCGGCTTTGAACAACTGACTCGTTCCCCCCACCACGCGGACCTACTACAGTAACATTCATACATGTAGCATAACATCATGATAAAGCTATAAATTGGTAAATTTAGTTTCATACACCAACGTCGCCCGCTATACATGTATATAGTGCCTGTTTCATTATTAGCCGATCTATTTATAGATCGGCTAATATGTTGGTTATCCATCGAATTCTGAAAAAGTTTGTAGCAACCCTTTTCTCCGCTATTCGGTAATCTACGAACGCGAATTTTTCTGTATCACTTCCAAATTGCATCAACCGATAAAGTTTGCATTTTTGGCAATTATCTCCGTTTAAAACTTTACTTATAGCCAAATAACACAATTTTGAATACTTAATGAGCTGAACGCCTGAAGAGATTTAACCCGGAAGTTATTGTTGTTGAAGTCCATAGTTGGCTCTAATGGCCATATACGCCAGCATACGCCGATTATTGGGCTAATTTAAAGCTTTTATTTATTAAACAGAACAAGTTTCAGCCACGTATAATCGCGTAATATGTGTTTATTCGGCTAATTTATAATCGACCTCTGCTCAAAATCTCCTTACTAGTAACCCCAGCATTTTCGGGTTTATCCCATTGGATCGTGTATGCTAGTTAATATTCACAAAATTTTCCACCAATCAAAACGAAGAATTGCCCTTCATAGCCAACTTTGATTTGTTTACGTATCATGCAGGGATGGCAGGGATGCATCCAGCACGCGCGATTGCGGCAATCCCCCTTAATTATTGTCAATGCCGCAAATTATTGATTGTCTTGCGCCCGACATCGCGCAAAAAATCACGGATGGGGCACATTAGGCCAATCTGGGCATGTGCCTGAATACGCAGGAGCTTGCGTCTATTTTTAGATGACACTGTAACCGCTAGATATATATGCCCTGGTAGCTCCGCCCACTCGCATGCTGCCACAGAATTCGGACAAAACACACACACAGTGACTACAACTTTGTGTATTGCGGAGTGTAATTTGTAGATAAATAGAGCATACAGTACAGGTGTTACGCTGGAATATTTCGCAACATAATGGTGACAACAAAACATTGCTGCTATGGCATTGCTGCTATTGGATGGATTTGGGAACGGGTTTCCAAAACCTGCACAAAATCGAGAAAAATGTCAACGCTGGGTACAGAACTGTGGTCGAAAATAGTTTACCATTGACAATGTTACCAGAGACACCTACATATATTCGATGCACTTTACCCTGATTTGATCGGCTAATAACATCATGCTCTGCATGACTTTTCATATTATTGTTTTTGTTATCTTACTAGTAGCCTTACACGCACTTTCATTTAAAATCTAAATTAATTCGTTTCGTTAAAATTTTGATTTTTCTTTTTGTATTTATCCAAGATGGCAGGAGCTGGAAGTTTTGAAGACACCGGTTTCAATTTAAATCATTTATTCCATTAAGATCTACATCTACCAGGAAAGGATACTTGCATTAACACTTCAGATTTATGGTTTTATGAAATAGAGTACGTTTTGGAGGTGGCAGTGGCATATTTTGAAATGGCAAAAATGCTAATGGGATTTCATACCGATGAACAAAACTCAGCAACAACAACACACACACAGTTGCTGAGATTTTGTCACACAGAACTACAGGTGGCAGATGCATGTGTAAAAACATACGCGTGACAATCCCGGATGTAAACAATACCATGAGACTTATATTCAGATATTTCGGATTGCACCGGTGAATGGTATACACCCTTGAACGGGTTACCCACCCTACGGACCTGCTGTCTAAATGGTGATAAGAATATGTTTTAATGACCGTTTAACATTATAAATATAAATGTGATTTAGTGATTGGAATTTAATTGTTTTGAAGCGTTCAAAAATGATTAAATTATATAGGAAAAGGGTCGGATTTCCCCCTCCACTCCTCGAGAGGGGAGATGATAAGGTGCAGGTGCGCGAAATGGACGAAATCAGACTTCCAGAATAAACAGCTATTTGTTTGGCCTAATTAAAATCAAAACCTGATGTATAGACAATAATTATACAGGAAAAAACAAAATGACATTTAAATAAACAACCAGTTCTATCTAAATACTATTACCGTTAAAACGGCTGCTAAAATGATTGCTTTTCTCTCGTCGAGGTCATTTTCAGCCAAAAAATTAAATATGGCGTCACCGGAAGTAAATCTGCTTGGGTGTACCTAAAACACGTAAAGTGGCGAAAAGTGCCGTAAAGTGGAGAATAGGCAGCGGAAATGGCGAAACGCGTGAAAAGTGCTATGAGGTATAGTAACTTAATGCTGATTTTTGTTAGGCAAAGATTTTTATAACTTTGATTTTGCATCAGTTTGAATGCATGAATGGCGAAAAGAGACGAAAAGTGGCATAAAGTAGGATGACTTAGAACAGTTTTCGTCTGGCGAAGGTGTAGCTTTTATGTTGCATCAGTTTGAATGTATGAATGATGTTTTACTTCACATCCATGTGGCGTACAGTGGCACACAGTATGATGACTTAGGCTGTTTTTGTCCGGCAGAGGTGTGAAGAGAAAAATAAATACGTTTGGGGATGATTATATTATTTTTACATTTAGTGCTACAGTGGGTTAAAAGGGTTAATATAATCTCTGGCCATAAATGGCATACATGTTCATACAACAACACATACAGCAATTGACATACTTTTATTGCAAGTGTTAAAATATTGTACCTTTTTAATATTAATTATTTTTAAATTCAATATGTCATGTGACAGAAAAAAAAAGAAATTGCCTACCGACCGACCACTTCTAAAATTCTGGGTCGGGTTATAGGAAACAAACACTTTTTTAAGGACGGCCTCAGGCATATATTTGTTGGAAAATCGCATTTCTCCAGTCTAAGTATCACAAATCAATGACAACATAATAAAGCACAACCTGGTTAATTAAAAGGACCATTGACTGACAAAATCATCTTCCGACGTTTGTGACCAGCGTATTTTCAGATCAGTTTGCACATTCGCTGTGCACGAATTCTCTGATTCGGAGGAATGTGTTTAGTCCCCATGTAATGTGTCCGCCCAGTCTATAGCCTGTAATTCTGATGTTCCGGTAGCTAGTACCAATGGCCACGTTTCCCGGAAATACAACAAACCACAACATCCTCCTCTACTCATGAATGATGCCTCACTCGATCCTGTCAAAGAACACAAACATCTTGGACTTACATTATCTGACGACGGAAAGTGGAGCTCTCATATTTTGACAGTGTATCAACAAAGCATGGCAACGTATATGCATTTTGAGATCTCTAAAATTTCGTCTTGAAAGATCCTCGCTTGAACGTATGTATTTCTCGTTTATTCGTTCTCTCCTTGAATATGGCGATGTTGTCTGGGATATTTGCTCGAACCAGATGAAAGATGACATGGAGGCTGTGCAAACTGAAGCTGCCAGAATAGTGTCGGGTGCGACCAAACTTTGCAACATAGCCAGACTCTATCAGGAACTCAAGTGGGAAACATTGACCGATATGCGTAAGAAACACAGACTTGTCCTTTTATATAAGATGTTAAACAATCTTACACTATCTTATCTTGCAAATTTAATCCCAGTTCAAAGGCAGCCTCGCTACAATCTTAGAAATGCTGACGACATACCTCACATACATTGTCGCACACAACAGTACAACCAATCATACTTACCATCCACCATTCGTGACTGGAATGCACGGAATCGGAACATAAAGGACTCTCAATCTCTGTCTTCTTTCAAAGCAAACCTAAACGCCAATTCTGTCAAATCATCACCCCTTTTTAACGTCGGAAACAGGACAGGACAAGTTCTTCGTAAGTAGTAATGGGTGGCACTATGGTACGGTTTTTAACATGTGTTTTTTTACATAGACGGATTTTACCCTTGCACCGGTTGTCTATGTAAAAACCACATGTTAAAAAACCGTACCATAGGTGCCACCCCTTATTACTCCCATTATTGGGGCTGGAAACTTCTTGTATTACACTATAGTGGCTAAAAACCGTACCATAGTGCCACCCCTGAACCATTTTGATGGAGATTCGTGAATTTTATCCGGGGTGGAAACTTCTGGTATTACGTTATAGTGGCTAAAAACCGTACCATAGTGCCACCCCTGAACCATTTTGATGGAGATTCGTGAATTTTATCCGGGGTGGAAACTTCTGGTATTACACTATAGTGGCTAAAAACCGTACCATAGTGTCACCCTGAACATTTAGGGGGTGTACTGTTCCCCCATATAATTTTCAAATATTTTTGACAACTCCAATATTATCAAATACATATGAAAATTTCTTAGAAATAGTTTTCATCCACTTCTGACAACTCTAATATTGACATAAGTTGATGAAAATAAATATTGATTGTAAATCAATATATTGGTATTTTTCATTTTATGATCAAATTGAATACGAGATATGTAAAGTTGTAATAATATTTTATTGAACAACAACATATTTACAACATGGAATTATAGACCAGATATGATATTCATATTTGATTTTTACAAAAGTACATGCAATATTATGTTAACATATTTGCAACATGAAGTAATTTTGGAAAATGCAAAGACATGGCATGATGATATTGTTGTGGTTTACAACATTGACACCCGACATATGTTGAACTTTGTTGAGGTCCTTCGTAGAATGTTCCGAAGTGATGTTTGAACCAGATCGTTATAGTCCTATCATTCTTGAAGTAATCTGATGAACTGAATGTTTGTTGAATACAGAGACGCAGAGTATTTCCTCTTGCAATGGCAATCAACACAAATACACAGTATTTTCCACATGTTGTACTGAATACACTTTGTAGTCTCTGTTTGTTAAATGTCCATTTCGTAGAATTGTTTGTCAAGAAAGACAATATTTCTTCATGTAGTGGTGGTAATCCATAGGAGTCAAAGTAGGTTGCTTCATTCTTCTGGTCGAATACAATGGCTATCCAATGTTTTCCAGGTTGATCAGAATTATCCGTGTTGATTATGTACGCTTGGACGTCTAATGGTCTGTGATTTGGTAGCTTGTCTTTTGGACATACTATTCCGTTTAGTCTCTTCAGCCATATTTATCGATCCAGTATGTGTTGTAATTCGATGGTTTCCATCTTTGGATGTTGAATTCACCAATACGTTACTTTCCGGCTTGGTTTTGTTCATAATTGACCAATATTAAATAGTCGGTGATCACTTCACGAAGACTATTTATTTCAATCTGGTTATCAAACTCTGAGAACACTATGACATTGATGACTTTTTCAAGTGCCTTGGCAAACTGAAGTTCAAGTCGTGAAAAAGATGATCTTCTATTTTTGAGCGCATTCCAGTTGCAATTGTGAATGTTTTGACTTCTACTCTACGTATAGGAATTTTCATATTCTTTTGAGCTATGAGTCTGTTCATGTCATTGGACACAGCAGGTAATAGCTCGACAGTTCTTACATTGAAACTAACATTTTCAAAATCTATTTTTGCATCTGGTGCGTCAGTGCCGCCTATTAAACAAAACTTTGACGATGCTCTATTGAGTCTTATTCTAATTTCAATTCCATTGGTAAATATTTTTCTTGTAAAAATAAATCCAAATGCAAGCGTGCTTGAAGTTCGATTACTTTACTCCCAGAAATAAATGAATTCCTCTTATTAAGACCTGAATTTTCACCAGTAATGTCAATAGTCTCATATTTACCGGCGGTATCTTTCAACCACATTTCACTAGCAACTAATTGTGTTGATTTACATTCAGCGTTATATGACAAAAGATTTTCTAAATATGCCCTAAAAGGATATGTATCAGAATTATTTGTTATCAGTTTATTGTTTGTTTAGATATAAATCAATGTTACTGAAGATACTATGAAAGAAATTGTTAACTGGAGCAATATTATCATCTGCGTCTAACACAGTATTATCTATTTTTAAAATTTTCAATTTCAAATACATGTAAGATTGAGATAAATCTGTCCATTTATCTGTTTGTGGTGGAATTACAAATTCTATTGGAGCATTATTGTTGAGAGAGGAAATCGGAAAATGTTCAACCCACTGACTTTCGTGCATAGTAGTCATGGTTGGAGGTACTGATTGAACATCCAACTCCGTCTTACTACATTCACAAGAACCGTTTTGCATCATTTTTTATTTTAGTCAAAAATATCTAAATTTCTGTTAGATATTTTTCTCCTTTTTCTACCAAGACCTTTTTGATTGTTACTTGATTTATGGATATTAACTCTTCGATGTATTGAACGCGACTGATGTTTCCTTTTATTTTTCTTTGTTTTTATACCTAATTTCTTCAAAAACGATTTTCCTATTGAATTCATTGTTTGTTTACCTCGTGAAATAATTACATCCTTTGCATTTTTGTGTTGAAGAAAAATATCTTGAGCTAAGCCTATTCCTTGTTTCATTCCTTCATTTTTAAAAGAATTTACCCCAGTTTTTATTATTGGTTTTATAAATGGTGAAACGGTTATAATTGTAGATTTGAACAAGGATCCTAATCCTGCCCCATACTCACGTGTAACTCCTCGATATACAGGATGCATTTTCAATCTATTTTTCTTTTCCTAAAATGTAACTTCACCATAGACTTTCCAAGAACAAAATGAACAGGATTGCCAGAATCTCCTCTTATATTTATATGAATTGTATCAAATTCAGATTTTGATATAGGCATATAATGTAAGTTTAAAAATTCATGGTTAATATGTTGACTACCACTATCATTTTCAATTGAATTTGATGTTTTGAATGGTACAACTCTTAAAATCGGATCTTGAATATGTCCTACAATCGAATATTCAACAATATCAGAGTAAACAAACAAATGCCCTCATTTAAATTTGACAAATGTGGAAAAAAATCATTTGCATCACTGCTTGGAAAAAATGTATTGGATAATAGCTTTGGATTTCCACCTAACTTTAAAAACAATGTATGGTTAAAGTTAATTCCTGTTTTTAGAATTTTCTGGAAAATAAATTTTGGACGTTTCATACCATGAGAATATGAAACGTGAATCGCTTGCTTGTTTTTTTTTTAAAATATCACTAAAAGAATCTTGAATAAGATTATCAATTGTTTCCAATACATGAGCTATTGATGAATAGGATCCAGTTTGAAAATTAAATTTGATACTCCATTTAGTCGGGGTACCATCTTCACTAAAGCCTATCTCATTTGTATCAAATTTTCTAGTTTTTATTTCTGAAACATTCGCGTAGAAAGATAAATCTTTTGTTATAATATTAAATTCTGTTTCGTCTTTGGTGATATTTAAAAACTGTGAAGGAATAATTAATTCCGCTAATGCTATTTCCCAGTTTTCTTTATCGACGCGAACTGTTCGAGGTAATTTAACTTTGAAACAACATTGTATATTTGATGGATAAATATCCATAGAACTATCACTCAGTAAGGTTACGTAAAATGAATTCATTTTTTACCGTCTGTAAAATCGAAGCCTGCCTGTGGTTTTTTGGTAAATTTTAAACCTGGACTTGGTAAAAGGTATCCAAGAGAACTACTTAAAAGAACGAGCCACAATTCACGATTAGGACTTTGGATACTTAAATGAATGATGGCTGTTGTAACAATTGCATGTATTATAATTACTTGAGAAATATATTGAAATTGATTTTTTGATATTCGTTTACCACAAAATGAAAACTCTTGTTTTTCTATTTTTCCGTTTTCAATTATATCTTGTTCATTCATATTATGTTTGATGTTGAAATCCAACTTTCAAACTTTGACGGATAACCCATCCAACGAACTTTAGTTTCCTTGATTGTTTTATTACCTACACGTCTTATACGTCGAGCAAGAACTGATTCAATTTCATATATTTCATCATCTTTTATACCTTGAATTTCCTTTCCATAAAATGTACCCATTATTTTTTCACCATCAAGATCTTCAATTTTATAAGTTGCTGGTAAACTTTTATTAATATGAAATATTTTAAATAATTCTTTCGTCCAGTTTGGTAGATAACCCTTTTCAAATGTGCGTTTTGTTTTATTAATACGAACTAAATCACCGACATGTAATTTGTTTTTGGTTGGAATAGCTTGTTTCATTCCATACAATGCATGTGTAACCTCAATTTCATTTGAGGTATTGACAGAAATTGGGGCCCTCTTAATACTACGATGGTATGTCCGGTTGTATCCATCAACACTATTTTGTAAAATATCAATATATTTTCTAGTTTGATGATATGTGAAATATTTCCACATACGTGTTTTTAAAGTTCTTTGAAATCGTTCAACTATACTTGCTTTAGTTTCAGGGTTTTCGGTTGTGAAAAAATGAATGTGCTTAGATTTCAAGAAATGTTGAAATTCTTTATTTTTAAATTCCGTTCCTTTATCGCTTTGTAAAGACCGTGGCTTGCGTTTTGATGTTTTCATTATCAAATCAAACGCGTTAATCAATGTTTTCCCCGTTTTGTTAGGAAGGGGTTGTTGTATTATCACTATTGTGGATGAATACAATTAATTGAACGACTAGTTGTGTTCTATCTTTTAATTGGTACTATCTTCTCTGAGTGCTATTACTAGACTGACTCTGCACATGTGTAACATGGGGAGGGCGGGACTTAATAAGCATGATAAGGGGCTGCTGTGATTGGCAGGTGCCATGCTACAAGGAGCATGGTCAGGGGTCAGGGTGACTGGTCACTGCAACCTGAGTGGTTGCATAACGACATTGATGGACATAATGTAACAGGGGTATGACCCAGGCATATTTTGAAAATACATCTATTACACACAATATATATCTTTGATTCTCATTTTCACCTGAGAATTGTTGCATGTCTGCCAAATCAGCCTGCCATTGTTGATCGATACCTCCTACTATTGTCTTACGACGTGTAAAACGTCTTTGAATTTGTTTATGAAGTGTATATGTTTTTTGTCTACTCAACCATTATTGTATATGTTTTAATCTAACATCTGAAAATGTGTTTATTCGTTTAATTGAATCATACAAGTGTTTTGCACTTGTGTAGGCAATTGAACTTTTTGGATCATAATATATTTTCTTTAGTAATGAATTAAGTTTCTTCTCTTTATGCTTTAATAAGGCTCCCATCTGTTAAGATATGTTGAATCCGACTTTCTTTTTATACCAGTTGGTGTGACTGAAATCTTTGATTTTGGTGTTTTACGATGTTTCATTACTGTTTTAGGTGTACTAAATATTGAATCCGACTCAATGTCAGATGTATCAGTTTGATATTTATGCATCCAGTTCCATCGTTGTCTATTACCAACTACGTCTTGTGGTATATTGAGTTCCTGTAAAGCTGTACTGAATGTTTCCCAACCTCTGGGGTTAAATCCTTTTCTTTGACGTAAAGTGTCATTAACTAAATCAATAATATTTGATCCCTTTATAAGTTTTCCTTTATATGTTACTAAACCATTTTCATCCCAACTGATTTTTTGATTATCTTTCAGCATGCTTAAAAGAAGTTCTGCCTTTCTTTGCATTGTTTTTGGTATACTTTGTAAAATCCTATCATTAAGTGGTCTTTTTGTACTTTCATTTACTGTAACATGTTGAGGTTCTAAAACTTTGTTAAATGATTCCTGGAATTTATGTAATGTTTCTCCGTGTTGCTTTACCTTTTCACTTTCCGATAAATCTGTTCTTTCTAAAAGGTTAGATAATTTTTTTTTGAAGTTTAGCTGTATTTGCAATTTGTGGATCCGGTGGGAGCTGAGGTTTTTGACTTTGTTCTATTTTCCATTTATTCATTTCTTCCAGTAAATGAAAAGGAACAAGTGCCATTTTCCTGACCGACATTATTTAACTAGAGCTCGAATACCTGCTCTGGCACCAACACCAAGTGCACTACCTAGAACAGCTTTACCTATTAATGGTAATAATGGAAGTAAAAATGGTAAAAGACCTCCTGTTTGATTTATAATATTTTTCTTTTTCTTAATTGAAATTGATTTTGATACAAGTTGTCTGAGATGTTTACGCTTTGGATACAATTTATGTTTCTGATCAGATGTAAGTGTAACATTGCCTTTTAAGAGATTGTAACAACATTCACAAATACACTTAATTATATGATTTGGTGCATTTTTTATTAATTTTTCACGATATTTTTTAAGTTCATTAGCTATAGCCAAAAGCATAGCACCATGTTTTTTAATTAATGGTTTCTTTTTACTGGTTTTATTCTTGACCTTACCCATCTTTATACTAACAATACTTTATATTGAATGATACAAAATTAATTAATAACTGTATTTTATACACCTAAGTACCTTTTAATGTTTGCTGTTAATTCAGGATTTTTAAACGCAAAATCTTTGTCACGAATCGTAGCCGACTATATTCTTTATCATCCATTAATTGTAACACGGGTCACATAGTCTAGAGCAGTAATCGAATATTCTAGTACAAGACGGTCGAATAGGTATTGGTGTGTGAAATATCGCCCGTGGAGTACACCGCTGGAGAGAATAGCGCTTTATCCGAAACCGCGCACGGACTACCAGTATTGGATTTTGCACTGGTCGTATCTGGGTGATCTACACTGTATATGCAGACTTAGATGCTAGCCTAATTACCTAGTAAGTCATACCTATTTATGACTGAAGTATTTCAGACTAATTCACCAGATATCTCATGAGCTAGACTGACTGTCAGATCATTAGTCCACTTACGTAAAATTGTGAGCCAAATGTTGGCACATAAGTTTTACATTGACAAGCAGACTACATGGGATAGTCATGCACTAGGGTGGGGTATATATTCGTTGTAGCACCATATATTATCAGTCGGACATTCAATTTCATTCTTGTGGCATTGGAGCGCAAGTTTTTCACTGGGAATTGGTGAGTACATATGTTGTTGTTACTTTCTAATGCTGCCATTTAAGTCTGAATCTTGCCAAGACCGGCAATTCTACGCAGTGTTATCGTATCCTCGATAATACTGCACTATTTAATTTACCTGAGTTATTTGGCCCCGTTTCGACCAAACGCTTGGTCAATAAAAGCCGTATGGCATGTCTCCGATGATGTAGATTATCTCCCTTAATCAAATATTATTGATTCATTAATTCGTCGTGCTTACGTGTAAATAATAACGATTACAGGACTGGCATGTGGGAGCATTCCGTGAGTATTGTAATGGCATATTATTCTCATGTGTTTTGTTGCATGTCACTCTGACTAATTGCATTAGCAATTTATTGTATTTGTAAAACGAAGGGCGAACTCGATTGAAATGTTTAATAACAGTAGCCATGCATTTTATGTTACGATTCAATCGAATATCAGTCTGCGCCCTGTACAATACATGAGAATATTGCCAATTTTAACATGTCACAATTGTAACGTGAATTTTCTGGACGACTTTCATTACTCTATGGGGAAATACATGTTAACTCCTAACCCAGTCGTCTGTACATTCATTTTAGTAAGTCCTATTACGTTCGCAGTGTGTTGTAAATATTGTAAATGCTATTGCGACCAGGATGGCCAGATCAGACAGTTCTGCTCTAAGTGCACTGATTTATACATCGGCAATCTGCAATAAGGACATGATGTGAAGTATAATGTGGTTCAATCACTGATGCTTTGGGTCAGCCTGTGGAATCCTACAGTCTGATTAGAGTATACAGTGTTTATGATTAGTAATGTAATGTAATGTACTACTGTGAATCTGCACAGGAGAATACTTGGCACAGTTGCTCTTTATTAAGTTAGCGCAGTTGGCCACGGGCAGTCTGGTCAAAGTAAGGCCTGTCGCAATCAAATGTTTGTTTACTAATGGTAAATAACTGTGAATGACGTCTGTATTCACATGTACGGCTGTGAAGAGGTATATCGTTGGGTACACTAGATATAGTGGCTGTTCAGTAATGTGTTATATCGCATTTTCCGACTTATGAATTCCATCAGCCCCCTTCTTCCAATTAGGGAAAATATCTTTGTGTACATTGCATTGTATCATGTTTTATCATTGTAATATATGATGATGTTTAGTATTGCCATGCAATCAGGATATTGATTTCATGTGCACTACTGTGACTATTATTGAGACTATAATCATGTTACATTCTGGTAACAACACCGTTGGTGTTTTGTAGTCCCAGCCAGTACACCAGCCAGGCAACCAGCCAGTCAGCAACGAGCGACGGCACGTCCCTACTTTGTGTCTGCGTAATTCAGTACGCAACACAGAGTTATTTACTTATTCTGGAGTCCACGACACGACACCGTGTGTTAGCGGGGACTCTGCTCCGCGTGGACCAAGGGCGTAATCGAGTGGGGCATATTCAGGTGACGTCATTTCGTCAAAGGACGTGAAGAATCGATAGGGACGTTCACCTATGCGTTATGGACCCCATCCGCCCAAGTAGGCTCAGTATCTCCTAAGAACCAGTAACTTTACGACGTTATTATAACGTCACTCCCATCATGGCGGAAGCCGGAGTTGTTTAGATGATCTCTAACATTGGATATTTATCCAGATTATGATGACGTTTACTTTTGACTTTACCTACCTGTTCCAGAATCGAGGATGTGCCATGGTTGTGAAAGGGCCTGTGGCGGTGGCTGCTAGGGGACGTTGTCCGTACTGACATATTCACTATTGTTTGTGTTTATCATTTATGTAAATATATCATACTTGTAAAAATATACCTTGTTGTCTCTGTCCACAACGTGCTTGGTGTTCCGTCCCTTCAGTAGACTAGCTCGGTGTCACCCTGGTGTGACAATCTTTTAGATGTTTTATTTCCTTTTCTTTTTGAATAAGTTTGTTTCTGACAGCTTCTTTGGTCTTAGATCTCAAAGATGTTCTTAACGGTGAAAACCTAGCTATTGGATGTTCATCCAATGCATTATATTCCTGTAACAGTTGTTCATGTTCTTTTGTTGCTTTATTAACAAGTCTAAACCAATTTTCAATTTCAGGGCTATACTTGTACTTCTTTTTTTTTGGAGTTTGTAGCTCAAATGAACCAGAATTACTGGGTAAAGATGTATTGTATGATGATCCAGATTTGTTAGAAGTTGATGTAAATGGTAATTGCGGAGATCTTAAGGAAATTGGTGTCGATGTGAACTGAGGTTTTCTACCCGATAAGGGTGTATGAAACGATGATATAGAATTAACGATGAATTAATAGGACTAGGATTTGTAGACATACTAGACATGGAAGAAAATCTTGAAGATTCGTTTTGCTTTTTAGTTGTTTTCTTTTTAGTTGTTTTCTTTTGAGATTTTTTATTTTGTTTTTTCTTTTGTTTTTTAATTGTTTTCTTTTTAGTTTGTTTTTTGGTTAGTTTTCTATTTTTCACGTTTTTTGTACCTGTCCAACGAAGTAAACTTCTAATAATTACACCACCTAAAAATCCGCCACCACCAGGTTTCAATATTATTTTTTTCTTTGTATCATCATCAATTGTAGGATCCGCTAATTATTTAACATCTTTTTTATTTTTTTCTATGAAACGCACTGTTTGTTTTGGTAATTTTATTTTATTTTCAACTATATTTTGCGCAGCTACTGAAAACCATTTCAATATCTCTTTTAATCCAGATTTCAATATTATTTCTCTTGTAAGTTTATGTTGTTCATTACTAAAATTTCTTAAAGCATGAATAATATTGCCTGATGTGTATGAGAAAGCCATGTCACCATCTTGGTAGAAAGTACAATACTGATATCTATATTACTATATTGGAGAATAAATAGTAGGTCCTCTAACATCCTTATCTGTAATCCATCGATGAAAAATGTCACTTCTTAAACGAAATTGTTTTTTAATTCGTGATTGAAAATCAATTAACAAATAACCATGTTCCTGAGAAGTAGCATCATTGTAGGCTGAAATTAAGTGTGGACTTTGCATTTGACGTGATAATGTTTTAATTTGTAACCCATCACGTTCATTTCTAAATAAATCATGTAACGAGAATTAAGACTTATAGTTCTACTCGATTTATTTTGTTGAAACATATTTTGTGTAATATATATTACACTTGAATTTCTATGATGACCTTTTCTTGTAAACCTTAATTTTATTTTTTCTTCATCTTTTTCTCCTAACATATCATCAAATACTACAAGATATGGAATTGATACATCGGATACAATTTCATTTTCATCATCTGGGATACCTTCAATAAATTTGAGGAAATTTAACTTTTCTTGCCTAATAGTATAGCTGGGTTGCCATTCTTTGTAACACCATATTATTTTGTCGGGTATAATATTAAATAAATCTTTACGATAATCAATAATCTTTTGTACAATTTCAGTTTTTCCACATCCACTTGGACCTGCTATATAAATGTTACAAGGATGTTGAAATAACAAACACAATAGGTCTTCGTTCTCCATTGTTTACAGTACAAGGTCCACATGTATTATGATATACTATCATGTGTATAGCAATATTTTATTTGAAAAGGAATTCTGTTCGAATAGTTTGGGATGGCCCTGAAAAGGGCCGTTTGGGTAAAGGTGCGAGTACTGTTATTTTTATTTTTAAAAAAGACACGAGTACTGGTACAATTTTTTTTTATTATTGTTTTTTTTTTTTTTTTTTTTTTTTTTTTATTGTTGTTTTTTTTTTTTGTTGTTGTTTTCTTTAAAAAAAAGACACGAGTACTGGTACAATTTTTTTGGTAAAAATCATTTGTCATATTTTATTTTCGTGGAATCAAATGATTTTCTTTTTCTGGACGAATGTATTTACGATGTGCGCCAGTCCCACTTTTATGTGGATGTATTTTTTCGTCAACTGTATCACACAGAGCCCTTTCGGCATGTTGGCTGATCTGTGCCACTGTTTTCTTGTCCAATTCAAACTTGATAGGTACTTTCAATGGCTTTGTGTTAAATGTCAAGTCCCGATTTTCCGATGGTTTCTCTAGTTTACTTGATAATGTGGCTGTCATACGATGCGATGTTCTCTAGTTTCTGTAATATTCTTTCTGTATTGTTGTTCAGTTTCTGTAGTTCTTTCAATATCATCACGTCTTCTTTCTTTCTTCCTTGGATCTGATGTTGTAATGATTGGTATGATGTAGAATCTTCTATCTTCTGTGCTGGGATGTATACAGGAACAGTTGGCTGCTGCTGCTGCTGTTGTTGTTGTTGTTGTGGTGGTTTTAAGGTTGGTTGATATATATCATTCATCGCCTCTGCTAATATATGAAAATCTTGACCGGCAAAATCGTAACTTCTGTTGTCAACCATCGTATCGAATGTAAATTAATGATTTCATGATCGTCTTGTATACCCATCAAAAGGATTGACCTACTTAGAAATTGATAAAAATCAAGTGACCAATCACAGTGTGTCTTACAAAACGACACACTTTATATTAAACCAGAAAAAGGTTTTGTTGTGTTTATCAACTAACGACACATATACAAAGTTATTAGGATATAAATTGTAAAAGTAATCTTTTCGTAATAATGTGTGGTGGCACTGAAAAGGGCCGTTTTTTTATCGTGGGTTTATTATTTGAGGATATCGTTCATCAAATCATCAAACTTGTTCCAGTTATATACGAAGCTATTCGAGGCTTCTCTTGCTTCAAATTTCAAATTATATTAAGGAAATAAATTCCTAGCCACGTACTCGTGAAATAAATATATTAAAGTTAACATCCTAGATGTGTAGAGTTAGGGTTGTACTCTGACAATGTAATGCTTTGATTTATGATCGTCTTTTCTACCCATCAAAAGGATTGACCTACTTAGACATTGATAAAAATCAAGTGAACAATCACAGTGTGTCTTACAAAACGGTGCTTTGTTAAAGTTATTTCATTTTTACTTATTTTTAGCAATGTAAATTAGAGCTGATCAGAGATTATGTGCATACTAAAATGTTTAAATTACATCTGAAGATAGTACATGCTTTGAAATGTATTTTGTGTTTTAACAACTAACGATAAATATACAAAGTTATTAGGATATAAATTGAAAAGTAATAATGTGTGGTGGCCCTGAAAAGGGCCGTTTTTTGTTTAGAGTGTACACCTGTACAAACTAATATTCAGTGTAAGTGCGTCGCCATTTGTTGTTTGATTCTCGAGTTTTAACTCTGACAAAGCCCGTAGTATCAGGTTTTGTTTCTGTAGTAAAACTCTTTTGATCGTCCATTTCAAATTCTTTGTAAGCAGGTTTTGGTTGTTTCGTCATTCTCCTCAACAGGTCAGCCGTAACCATTTGCAACGCTTCTATGTCTTCCCTCATCGTCCCTACTACTTCAATCAATTCTGAGATCCTCCTTGCCACCATATCGCTTCGATCAGTATCCATTTTTGAGTGTTCGGATGAAACATGTGAAGTATGTGTTAAAAAACACATGCTTTTATACCCATCAAACGGATTGACCTACTTTTGGTAGTTTCACCAATTTTCCGATTTTCGTCCAATCAGAAAGCGTGTTGTAAACACGTTTTTACAGTCAGGAGTTTGACTGTAAAAACGGATTGAAATTCATCCAATGAGAGGGACAGAATCCTTAACCAATCAAATCCTCTAAATTTTTAGCCAATGAAATGATGGATGAAATCATTTCAGGATCTAAAGCGTACAGTATTCATTCTTACATACCAGAATGCAGATCAAGAAATTCTTCCACAGTTTGCGAAAAATTGTATTCTCCAGGAAACATTATGTTATTGAAGAAAAGAAGAGAAATAAAGAATTATTACAACAATTCTTTGCAAGACGTGGATATCATTGGCCTTCCAAACAAAAGATTGTTTGGAAAGTTACAATGAATAACTTGTACCCCGATCTGTCTGAATTCTATTAGACAGTAATTAAACGGTCCTTTTCAGGACCACAGTATTTTCCAGGAAGAAACACTTGCATTTTATAAATCATATGAATTAACCATACAAATTATAAAATGATAATTAACAAACAAGAAAATACATTTCAACTTGTATTAATTTAACAATATTTTATTGAACAACAATATATTTACAACATGTAATACATAGTGTCTATTCAATCAAATCTAAAAGTCAATTTTCCTCTTCTTGACTGTAACACTCGATTTACCCTGGTATTTACGTTTACGACTGTTCACTGGTTTCTCTGTGGGGTTAACATCCACTGTGTTAGGCGTGGGTTTCTGGTCATAATCACAAGCCCAATGTGATTTCGATTTACAGATGAAACATCCAGCGTACATAACATTTCTTGGTAGCTTCAGATGACTCTCTTCGTTGTAATAAGACATGAATTTTCCAACACACAGGTCTTGGGTGATACTAGGAGAATCCGAAAATTGAACTTCATGAGAATATGGATTCACAAACACATCCATGTACTTTCCTTGTAGCTTCTGGCTACATTTATTAGCCCAATGCTCCGTTGATTGGCAGATGTAACATCTGTTAGGTGATATTTCGTCACCTCCATATTTCTCATCGATGCTGAATTTTGTAAACCTCTTTCGTGTCGAAATCAGGTACTCAGAGTCGCCCAAATAATTGTAAGATGTAAACGATCCAACAAAGTTTCCAATATGTTTTATCGGATAGGTTTTCGGTATGTTGCTGAATTCAACTTCATGAGTAAACGGATTTACATATAAATTCATTTCACATCCTTTGTGCCAATATTTCATACTTTCGAAATAGTCAACAAAATGTTCCTCGTGTTTTTGTAGTTGAATTGAAGAACGTTCTATCGCTTGAGAGTCCATGTCGCTTCAGAGTTCAGTAGACTAATGATGACCATATGGAATTTGTGGCTTCTTTTATAGCCGTCACGGTGTAACGATAGTATATAAGCTGCTGTAAATTGATTAATACTTTATTATGAAATTCAACATGCCACTTGTACCATAATCGGACACCGAGAGTGAAAACGAAGAGTCATCAGATGTTAGAAGATTTTATGATCTTATACAAGAAAAAAGTCGAAGATCAAGAACATTCAGAACTGAATCATCAGTTTTTAAAACAACATTCAAGAAATTTGATGTAGACGAACACCCTCAAAATTTCGTTGGTGTATTATTTGATGATATCGTTCATCAAATCATCGAACAAATTGATGGCGATCCACACGACAAAATCAGTGTAACATTAAATCATCCTGCATTAAAGATGGGGATACCGATTCCATTCTTGAATGTTGAAGATTTGAATGGGAACATATTGTTACAAGAAATAGAAAAAGTTATACAATCGAATATGGATTTTAATTTGAACGATGACAATCGAAACAACGTTTACCAAAATGCCAACAGGTTCTGGAAGAAAGAAGACGACCTCTAAAATTGATTCTCGAGTTTTCACGAAAAAAAAAAAGAAAACTGTTGTGAAAATTGAAAATTCAAAAGACAATATGTGTTTAGCCCGGGCTATTGTTGTTGGAAAATGTCATGCTGATGGAGAAGTTTCTTCAACCTGGAATAGACGGTGGAATGTAATTCGACAGACATCACGTCCTTTACAACGTCTTGAAGCAGAGAAATTATTGAATGAAGTTGGAATTTCACCACAAAAAGCTTGTGGATTTGAAGAATATAAGAACATACAACAATATATGTATCCAGAATATGTGATCAAGATTCATCAACAACATGTGAAAACAGAATTGTTGTTTGATTATCCAGAAATTCAGTCATACACCAAAATAATACATGTATTCTATAATCAAGATCACTATGATTGTATTACAAACATTGTTGGATTTCTTGGATGTTCTTACTATTGTGAGATGTGCGATATTGCTTACCAAAATCGTGAAACACATATATGCCCTACTTCGTGTAAGGCATGTCGTTCCAAAACAAAATGTCATGTGATAGATTGTATCAAGTGTAACGATTGTCTCAGGAGATTTTATAGTGGAACGTGTTTTGCAAATCATAAGCAGATTGAAGGGCGAAAAAAGAAATCAATTTGTCAACTCATAAAATGTTGTGGCAAATGTGGAGGTCAGTTTGCCGACTCCAAGAAGAATCATACATGTAAAGGAAAGAAGAAATGCATATTTTGTAAAGAGATTGTTAGTTTTTACCATAAATGTCATATTCAACAGTATAAAAGCAAAACTGAAGAAGATGATCATGAACCGTTTTTTATATTTTATGATTTCGAATGTCAACAAGACACGGGTGTACACACCCCTAACTATTGTATTGCACACAGAGCTTGTGATGACTGTATCAATGAACCAATAGAATTCAATTGTGAATGTTGTAGTCGGTTTCCTGAAGGAAGAGAAGTAGTATTTGAAGGAAAAAATACTTTATCAGAATTTTGTAATTGGTTGTTTTCAAAACAACATAAAGGTGTCACAGCTATTGCACATAATTTCAAAGCGTATGATGGTCAATTCATTCTTCACCATCTCATTGAAAAGGGAATGTTTAAACCAAAGGTAATAATGAATGGTAATAACATTATGGTTATGGAAGCTGGAGGTATACGATTGATTGATTCATATAATTTCATAAATTCAGGATTGGCAAAATTTCCAGAAACCTTTGAATTGAAAGAAATGGCTAAGGGATATTTTCCACATTGGGCAAATATTGATAAATTCGCCGCTTATGTTGGTCCATACGTTGATGTCTCTTATTACAAACCAGATTCATGAGGATAACTGCTAGGGAAAAGTTTTTATCTTGGTATAACGAACGTGTGGAAAACAACGATTGTTTCAATTTCAAACAAGAAATGGAAAAATATTGTCGATCGGATGTAGATATTTTGAGACGTGGTTGTGGAGAATTCAGGAAGGTATTCATGGAATATGGAGGTATAGATCCGTTTCTAGAAGCCAGTACAATCGCTGATGCATGTAACAAAGTTTGGCGTAACAAATATATGCCAAGTAATCAGATCGGAATTATTTCAAGCAGAGATCCGATTAAACGCAAATTTTCAATGAAAGGTATTCGATGGATACAAAGTATTGCACACGAAAACAATATTGTTATCCAACATGCAAAAAATGGTGGTGAATATCAAATTGGTCCTTATACTGTAGATGGGTTTCACAAAGAATCAAATACTATCTATGAGTTTCTCGGTGACCTATGGCATGGTTGTCCTAAATGTTACCCAAATCGTAATATAAAAAACCCGATAAATGGTGAAACAATGCAAAATTTATATTCACAAATATTTGAAAGATAGGAATATTTCAGTGTAATTGGTTACAAAATTCACACTATGTGGGAGCATGAGTTTGATTTGAAAATGAAAACTGATAAAGAATACAAAAAGATGATCGAACAATTCTCTTTCCAAACTGTGATCCGATTGAACCTAGGGAAGGATTGTTTGGTGGACGTTGTAATGCTATAAAAATTAAATATGATATTGAAGAAATTTCAGATGATGAAATCAAATATATTGATATTTGTTCATTGTATCCATTTGTATGTAAACACAAAGAATATCCGATAGGACACCCCGATATTTTGACAAAAGAAAATATTGATGTAGAAAACATCCGACAGTATGAGGGCTTGATAAAATGTAAAGTTATCCCCCCGACCAATCTATTTCATCCTGTGTTACCAACACATTGTAATAATAAACTCATGTTTTTGCTATGTAGAACATGTGGAGAAGAAAGTTCTACAAAGTGTGCACATACAATTGAAGAAAGAACTTTGGTTGGTACATGGGTGTCAATAGAATTGTTTAAAGCATTGGACTGTGGCTATACGTTGTTAGACGTATATGAAGTATGGCATTTTTCGGAAAAATCTAATGATATTTTCTCTGGGTATGTGGACAATTTTCTTAAAATCAAACAAGAAGCAAGTGGCTACCCAGGATGGTGTATAACAGAAAAAGACAAAGAAACATTTGTTAAGGACTATGAAGAAGCTGAAGGTATTTGTCTTGATCCATCAAACATACAAACAAATACTGGTCGTAGAGCATTTGCCAAGATTATGTTAAATTGCTTATGGGGTAAATTGGCACAACGTGAAATCATGACACAAACGGAATACATCAATAATCCTTCAAAATATTTTGATTTGATTTCAAATCCATGTATAATGGTAAAACACGTAGAAATATTTGATAATGAATGTCCATTCATATTGGTTAACTATGAAACTAGGCTTGAACACATTGAATCCCATGCAACATAAAACGTTGTAGTGTGATCATATGTAACAGCATATGCAAGACTTGAACTATACAGTGTTTTGGAAAAGTTAAATGAACGTGTCTTGTATTTCGATACAGACAGTTGTATGTACATACATAAGCAGAATTCATGGAACCCACCCCCCCCCCCCCCCTAATCAATAGTAGGCTTGGTAAATGGACTGATGAAGAACCCGGAAATAAAATAATAAGTTTTATGGGTTTAGGACCAAAGAGTTATGCTTACAAGTTGATAACAAAAGCTGGGGAAATAAAATCCAAATGCAAAGTTAAAGGACTGACACTCGATTACAACACAAGTCCAGTAGTGAACTTTGATACGTATGTTCAATGTGCAGAGGACCGAAGTACAGAAGTGAAGGTTGTGTATGCATGTAAAATCCGGAGACATGCAAACAGAACAGTAACGAGTGAATGTCAAAGCAAGACATTTAGATCTGTGTACACAAAACGTGTCATTGTTGACAATTTCAATACTGTACCATACGGTTACAACACATTGATTGATTTATATGTCTTGTTAAATGAATACATGTTGTAAATATATTGTTGTTCAATAAAAATATTGTTAAATAAAACAAGCTTAACTGTAAAAACTTTTTTGAAAATAAAATGGATCAACTAAGAAAACATTGTGAACAGCATCTGAAAGCCGAAGAATGTAATTGTTTTGATTTCCTCATAAATTGTTCTATAGGCATATTAAACGGAGAATACGCTATTAATAATGTGAAAATTTATAAATCACCCAAATATCAATATTATCCTTTCATAGGATACATAACAAACAATTCTAGATTTATACCTTTTGGTATTTGTCCAAAGATAACTGTGATAGAAAAAAATAAGATTTATAGGTTAGTAAGTTCTAGAACATACGGGGAGGATAGTCAGATTTATTTCGATAAGGATCTTAAACCTTTGCTTCATCTATACAGTCATAAAATTCCTTTTTCAGGGGATGTGAACATAGAAACTAAAATTATTAAAAGTTATCCCAGTATCCCTCAATTAAATGTGAGAAAAGAGTACTGTAAATGGAATATTGGATAAAAAATAAAACTTTTTTGTAACACGCTTTCTGATTGGACGAAAATCTGAAAAAATGACTAAACTACCAAAAGTAGGTAAATCCGTTTGATTGAGTATAAAAGCATGTGTTTTTTATACCCATCAAACACGATGTCGAAGCCTACAGAAAACTGGGGTGATGATGAGAGAGCGAATGTACAATCACAGCAAGAATACTGGGATGAGGAGATCCGACGAGCTCCAGCACCATCATTTGTGATTCCTGGAAAACCCAGCAAAAAGTCTACACACAGATTTCTCTTAACATGTAGAAGCTGTGGATCACGGGACTGTGGTGATCATAAAAACTACATTGAAAGAGTGATCAAGTATGATCAACAACAAAGTTAAATCACATAATCAAGACAAAAGGCCCTTTTCAGGGCCAATACAAATATTTAGAATAGATAAACATTATAATCAGTTGTACCTATATAAACGTTTTGCATTTTGTCATAAGCCATTATCGTCAAGGTATTTGCTCTAGAAACAACAAATATTATACAGTACTTTTAGATAATAAACAATAAAAATGATGGGACATAATTATGAGTTGTGGTTACAAAACGATGTTTGTCTGGTAAAGAAATCCCGAGAAGCACCCCGACAAAGAAAGACAATACATGACACATTCAATAGATGTATGGTTGAACAACTTCAATCATTAATTTAAAAAGAAGTAAATGACAATTGTTATGGATGTCAGGTTGAACATCCAAGTCAATTACGGCATCAACTGTGCTTATTCACAGATCAAGATGAACAAACAGATTTATTCATATTGACAGCTCTACGGAAATTAGATCCCTATAAAATTATGGAAGAATGGTATCCAATTCTCAAAGATATGGCATTGGACGATCAAGAGAAATTGGAAGCATACAGACTATGGATACAAATTAAAAACAAAATCCGTTTTAGATCCAATGAATCGTGGTTGGAACAGTTGAAAAAACAAGTCAAACAATCGTGGAAAGAGATTGATATTAAAGACTATAAAAGTAGGAACGGATTATAACTGAATCATTCTATGAATAGACACAGTTGAAGAAACAATGAATCCTCTGACAGATCTATTCAATCGTATAGCAATCAGGAAACCAATAACAATGAATCCTCTGACAGATCTATTAAATCACATAGCATACAGGAAAGCATTGATACTTGCTTTCAAACTAAAAGTATCAAATGAACAATATCTTACAACCGGGATCATCAAGGATGAATTAGAGAAAATAGAGATGTTTGAAGAGTTCAAGAAAGCCCTATTAGCAACAACGGGGTTCTTCAAAGATTCAAGGATTAAAGTAGAACAATTAACATTTGAACAATGGAGAAAAGAAGTTGTTGAAAATGACAATATTGTGAATTTCTTATTTAAGCGATGTAAACCGAACTTACGGAATAGTGTAAATACTGAAACAATGCCTGGACTAAGGCTCCCATTGCTCACGTTTCATGGACAGAGAGAGATTGTACCAATGGAAATAGTACAGATTAGTGAGACTGAATCAATGTGTGTGTGCCCCCATTGTTCACGCTTCATGGACAGTGATCATGATACATGTTGTAAAATATGTTATTGTTCAATAAAATATTATTACAACTTTACATATCTCGTATTCAATTTTACCATAAATTGAAAAATACCAATATATTGATTTACAATCAATATTTATTTTCATTTAACTTTTGTCAATATTAGAGTTGTCAGAAGTGGATGAAAATTATTTCTAGGACATTTTCATATGTATTTGATAATATTGGAGTTGTCAAAAATATTTGAAAATTATATATAGGAACAGTACACATCACTAGGATATCACAAAATGCGTTTACAACACGCTTTCTGATTGGACGAAAATCTGAAATTTTAATAAACTACCAAAAGTAGGTCAATCCTTCTGATGTGTATAAAAAGTAAAAACACAAAGCTATATCTCATTAGTCTCATTAAACTGTTCAACCAACTACATAAGAATGCATAAGAACGGTGAATGCTCTATGTGCGATGAACACTGTTACATACAGTGTAGGAAATGCTATGCAGTACTACACACTCACGGGGAAGAACACAATTGTCCAGAGTTCGACGAAGGCTTTTTCGAAGAAGAGGATATTAAAGACCTCGAAATTTGTGAGGCGTGTGAGTTAGTCGTCGACTATATGTGGGATAACCTGCACACTGCATAGTTTACTAAAAGACAACAGCCCTTTTCAGGGCAATACACTTTCTCAAGAAATGAATACCTTACATACTGCTCATGTTGAATACAAAAACGATTTGTTTGTTAACCACTATAACGTAATACAAGAAGTTTCCACCCCCCGGATAAAATTCACGAATCTCCATCAAAATAGCCACTATAGTGTAATACAAGAAGTTTCCAGCCCCAATAATGGGAGTAATAAGGGGTGGCACATATGGTACGGTTTTTTAACATGTGTTTTTTACATAGACAAACGGTGCAAGGGTAAAATCCGTCTATGTAAAAAACACATGTTAAAAAACCGTACCATAGTGCCACCCATTACTACTTTCGTACACGCCTTCGTCTTTCATGTAGCGCTCTCAACTTCGACCTTCACAGGAGATATATTGTTGACATCCCACTCTGCACATGCGGATCCATAGAAACAGTCAGCCATTTTCTTTTGTATTGCAACAAATATACACTTCAGCGAAACACATATATTAACAACCTTCCATGTCCTCCCACAGCAGACACACTGCTCCGCGGCAATGAACATTTGACATTCCAGGAAAACAGCTTCGTATTTCAGCAGGTCCAGAAGTTCATCGTGGCTACAAGGCGTTTCGGCAATTGAGGAGACAAGTGGGCAGATGTCTAGTACGAGCCACCATGCCAGCAATGAGTGCATCCCTTTACACCCCCCCCCCCCCCACCATACAATAGTTATAATTTCGATTACATTGATATCATTTTATGTGTGTACTCCCTTCTTTAGTACAGAAATACTGAACTTATAGTTTTATAAATAATGCTTTAAAATACATATTCCACCATCAATCTACACATATTACCATATATTTAGAATATAAATGATCAATTGTTATTTCAGTCACCATTGATAATTAACTAGTCATAACCTGCCTGACAGTGATGCCATGTATATTGCACTCACGCTGATAGTGGAGAAGAATTCATATAAGCTTTCTCAAGCTTGTTTTCCAATCCACACACTATTTAATGTTTGTATCATACCATGTGTTGTTCCTTTGCATGACTTATAACTTAATAAATATTGTTTAAACTAATGGTCACGTTTCATTTCAATCCAGTGATTCCGAAACCCCTGAGTTAGGCTCCCCAAATGCACAATAATTAAATTACAATGCAGAAAGTAAAAACAAACTGAATGGTAAATTTCTGACAATAGATAGGTTAATTGAAATTTTAACAACTGAAACTACTACAATTACAGAACTACCGACACAACAAAAAGAAGACGTATATTTTCTAATGGGTAATTCAAAAAATATAGATCGTCAAAGTAGCTCAAAACGAATGGAATTTTATGATAATTGTGGAACTTGGGATACAAAATCAACATCTACTAAAACTACTTTTTTTTTGTAAAAACAGCAGACGGCAATTTAATGTCATGTGTTAAGAAACAAAATTTCTTCTGCAAGGAAATTCGTAAACAATTTGAACCATTAAATCCACAGCCAGATGAGACAAATGTATTTGTATTAAAACGATGTTACGCAACACTAAAATGAGAACAAAATTACCAAAAAAAATTAGTTGGTTCGATAAAATGCCAGGTTGTTACGATGTAGCCACAAAACCAGCAGTCGCTGAATATTTAGGTTAATTTCCTTTGGATACTTCGTCAATTCATGACAATGCTAAGAAAACAGAAAATGAGTATATTCGAACATCATCCCAAACTACACATATTGCATGGAACTTGTTGACGCTTTTTCTATATACATGTATCCTGGAACGTCTTGACGCTTTTTCTGTACACATATTGCATGGAACTTCTTGACGCTTTTTCTATATACATGTATCCTAGAACATGGATCCTCCTTGCCCCTCTCCGTCTCCTTTTTGTCCCATGTTAAATTTATATATGAACATTGTTTTAATCACAATTAAATCAATATTTAATATCAAACTAGAGAACGTGCGGAGGGGCTTACGTATCCCCCCGGCCGCCGCCTGGACCGACAAATAAAAACAACTTTAACGCAAATATTTAAAAAAAAAATATAAAAAAAAACATTAACGAAAATGTCTAAGTAATTTGACCGTGACCTTGGCCATGAAGGCCGCATGAGTGTGGTATGGAATGAAAATATGGATGATGATAATGAAGTATATGAAATTTGAGGTCAATCCGACTCACCGTTACAGAGATAATGGGAACCCAACAACTTTAACATGGACGGACGGACGGACAAACGAACGGATACGACATAATACATGAGTCATGCGTGCCAGAAGGTATCAATTCTAAGTTACACACGAGCATCTTTTTGCCACTTTACGCCAAAAAATCCTCTTTTCGCCACTTTTTCACTTCTGTATATGTATCTGTATTATTACAAAGCAGCACCAATTAATAGAGTTATATATACTTAGGTAAACCGTATCAGGGTCCCGTTCACTAAACTTCGTAGGACTAAGAAGTTCGTAAGTGCAAACTTTAAATATCCAATAACCTCTGAACTGGCATTCGATGCTGTCAAACCTTTCGTGGATGTGTTCACAGTTAATGATGTGTACATGTAGTTAGAAAATGGAGCATTAGTTAACCACTTTAATATGAGAAGAAAATTCATAAAACTCTTCTTACGAACTTATTTACGCAATTTAGTGAAACGGACCCTTGCCTCCTAAGTTACGCAAAGTTAAAATTGACACAAATCTGGAGAGAACAAAATAACGATAAAAAAGGAAATAAAATCTCCAAGTAGACAGCAAGTACTTATACACACGGTACTAACGCGTCGTACAGCAATTATACATGAAATAAAACACAAATCCTGAAAACTTGTTTTTTTTTTCTTGCTTCCAGATGTGATTCCTATAGTTTAATCAAATGGTCGTGAACACACAGTACACAACTTGTTGGAACCTTATATCCTCCGTATAAGCTACCTCTCAATACTTGTAGTCATCAGTGGGGTATTGACACAGGGCATTAAAACTGAAAACATGTAAATGTGTTTTTCATATCACTTGTTACTGGCAGGCATCGCATCCTTAGAAGAAGTTTTAGTTCGTGATAGTGTGCGACAAAGCTATGTTGTCAATCTTTTGAAGTGTTGTATGTGTATAAAAATACCTTCTACTAGTATCCAAACGCTGTCTAGTATAATAAGTGCATTGCTAGCAATTTTACACTTCATGAGGTTAGAGTCCATACAGTTTTGCCGCACAGCTTGATATTGAATAAGGATGAATTGTGTTTTTGTCTTGCGCTGGACATCTATAGTGATTACGTGAATAATGTCCTCATATACAATATGGCACAGTTGGCATGTGATTTCTACGGCACTGTTACTGAATTAATGTTTATTTACTTATATGTAGTATTTCCCGATCACTGACACCAGGGCAACACGTGGATGTAAACAATATTATATTTCAATTATTTCCAGTGGTGCTCTCTTTTAGATATATAGTCATTTCATCCCTCTTCTGTCCGAGACTGGAACTCTCTGCCAGAAACACTCAAGATGCTCCGTCACTTAGTTGTTTTAAAGCCAAAATAACTAGATGGTCGGTAAATCCTACAAATACTCCCCGATGACGCCCGGATTGAAATTCAAAGTCCATGGTGATCAATGTGTATATATGATGTTTCAAGCTGATATCGCAAGCGGTCACAGAGATATAGCAATTTGAAAAACTTTAACGTAAGCTTTAGCAAAAATTCTAAGTCATTTGACCTTGGGCTCCTGGGCAGCATGGACATGGGAGACCATAAAATATGGATGGTGATCAATGTGTATATGCAGTTTCAAGTTGCTATCGCAAGCGGTCACAGATATATAGCAATTTGAAAAACTTGAACGTAACCTTTAACAAACAAAACAAAAGTCATTTGACCTTGACCTTGGGCTCCTGGACAGCATGGTATACGATGAAAATATGGATGGTGATCAATATGTATATGAAGTTACAAGTTGATATCGCAAGCGGTCACAGAGATATAGCAATTTGAAAAACTTTAACGTAAAACTTGGACGGCGGACGCCGGACAAAGCGGTAACTATATATTCCCCCGATATGTGGTATGGAATGGAAATATGAATGATAACAAAGTAGTATATGACGTTTGAAGTCAATCCGACTTACCGTTGCAGAGATAATGGGTACCCGAAAACATTTACGCAATATTTAAACAAAAACATTTCTAAGTAATTTGACCTTGGCATTGAATTTGAAAACCACGTGGGTGGGGTATGGAATGGATGATGGTAAGTGATGGTAAGGGAGTATGTGAAGTTTTAAGTCAATCCAACTGACCGTTGCAGGGATAATGGGTACCCGAAAACTTTAACGCAAATCTTACGGATGGATGGATGGATGGACAGACGGACGGACGAACAGACGGACGAAATGACGAAAACTATATACCCGTCTACAGACTTCGTATCTTCGTATGCCGGGGATGTAATCACAGCGAAGGTTCCAACTTATTATTGCAATGGTCAACGGCATATCCAAGTAATATATGTATACACGTTTCCGAACAAAATGTAGTGCCCTTAACGATGACATTATATTGTAAAAAGATATTGCTGAGTCACCCAATTATATCTGTTACTTAGAACTGAAAGTTCTGAATTAGGTTTTGTACATCTCAACCATGTCTCGCCCGCCACCCAAACACACCTTTGCATATTCGTTACGTTCTGATCACCTATGTACACCGGAAATGAAATGCTTGCGGGTGAGGCATATGAACAGAGGTGATCAGTACGGATACATATGGATTGGATTTGAATGGTTATTTTTTTTGTTTAACTGGGCCCTTACGAGATCCCCATCCCTCACACCACCACCATTTTGTTTACTGATTTCGGCGGCCATCTTTGATTTATGGAAATGAAACATGTTTCCACTAGGTTTTACATATTACTATGCTCACATACCCAATCCATACTGTTATGTAACATCTAACGACATGTTATATGTAACATCCAATGACAATACAATGTTGCTGGCCATGCATGTATATTCTTTTTGTTCCGCTATAGGCAAAATCTGAGATGGATTCACATCTGAAAATATGTATTACAACTCAACCAAATGCCATGTTTTCTTCAGTGGGAAATATTGAAAAGTTTTGTTAGTATCTGAAAATTCTGTTTGTATTGGTCATCATATATATATATCTAAGCCATAATTGAGACAGATCTATATTACCGATTAGTAAACAATAATGTAATCTAGTAGATTTGTATTGACCTCTAAACAAAAGTTTGCCCATGTATCGCATGAAAATTATTGTTGAGTGGGAAATAAAACAATTTTAATATTGGTAATATAGCTAGCGTTGCGAACACTATATTTTATGCAATCATTGTATATCAATTTAATTTTATTTAAATTAAGTCATATCTTGACGGGAATGGAAACCCAAGTATATAGGTGGTAATTAAACTATTATCATGTCATAACTAAACGGCATAATGTTTCACAAATATTACTTCCCGATAGAGTACAAGTTGAAATGTTACCAAATTGTCTCCCATGTGTACCATGTTTATCACCGGCGTTGTAAAATACTTTAATAGCTGAATACAAACATAGTCATTGTAATTGTATCAAATAAAAGTGTGCGTTTCATATATTGATATAGGTCATTTGCAATTCATAAAGTTCAAAAGCACATATACGACTATCATCATCATGCGAGACACAAAGCCTTTATGCCAGAAGTGGAACATTTTTGTGTTTGGTGTATTTTTCTCTCAACAATTACAGGTCTTTTTTTTATTTAGCCAAATTCCGCGTCCGATACAAAGTTTGTCCTTCTCCACTTCATTTCATACGTTAGTCTTCGCAACTAACAGTTATCCTGTCATGTGTAGTGCGAAATCCGACCCGTATTAATATCGTATAACTCAGGGTATATATATACGTATAATTATAATATACAACAATGGGCTGGTTGTACTACGATTGACTTTGAAATACACGTGTTGTGTATATATAATAGTTAATTCCCACACGGGAGTGTCCCGGTATTATGTCAGATCACGTCGTGCATGACGAAAGTTGGTAGAACGACGCGATAGATGTGTCTATCTTGTCAATGGCAATGTTATTAGTTTATACACACCTGTACACTAGAGATGGTTCAACAACATTGCTATCATGGACTTGGTCAGATCAAAGGATCTTGATCCTGTGATCGTACCGCTAGACTACTATTGATACAGGTGGACTTGTCCCGATTAGTGTATAGTGGAACGTGTGCCATGGATTGAATTATTTAATACTTTCTATATCATAGACTTCGTCGTGGATAATCATGTTATGTAGTTGTGTACAAACGTAGTAAACAGCGACTGTGTTGTGTATTAACATTTCCCCTGTGGACATTTTGACAGACGCGCGGGAATCTGGAACACAGCTGACAGTGGACGTCAATTGTTTATATCGGGCTGCATGTCCCGACATTAATTAGGCCTGAACCCACATGGACAAGAAAGAGAATAACGTTTGTTCCAAGTGTGGTAAACCTGTTTATTTTGGTAAGTAACCGCGCATGTATGCACATGTAACAAATTCCTGATGTCTCAATTCAGTTGGGCAAGATCGGTGTGTTTGGTTCAGAAAACGCCACATATAATTTTGTTTTGTTTTCGACGCTAGCGAAGAATTACACAACCAACATCCAAATTTGAGGTCTTCCAGCTTTTATGCAAATGAGCTAATGTCGGTCGCAGCACATATTTTGTGGGTTGAACTTTTTATTTAAAAGCACTGGTCTTACGCCACAAAGAAGTAGTTCTAACAACTTGATCGCCTTTTCAGTGTGATAAATGTTTTATTCGCTTTTTTTTGTGCTACATTTATGTTATTGCAAATGTTTCCATAGTCTAAGGGTGAGATGATTAACCGCCATACTCGATTATTCGCGATTCGAAACTCCCTGGTTCGGTGCACAAATA
The DNA here is from genome assembly GCA_029237695.1 of Conchocele bisecta. Taxonomy (NCBI): domain Eukaryota; kingdom Metazoa; phylum Mollusca; class Bivalvia; order Lucinida; family Thyasiridae; genus Conchocele; species Conchocele bisecta. The sequence continues at coordinate 12,540,705 of CM055267.1, forward strand.
CAATTATGCCGCTTTCCAAAAAATCTTTTTATGCCACCTGTCTCGAAGAGCCGGGTGGCATATTGTTTTTGGACCGTCCGTCTGTCTGTCCGGGCCAACGTCCGGGGGTTTGAGAGCTTAGGGGCGTGGTTAGGAACAAAAGATTCCTTTGTAATATTACGTACGTAAGCTCATAAACTCTATTGTTGTTTAGGGGCTTTTTCATTGTTCTTCAAACAATGGAAATACCCCATAGACCTACAATGTTGGAACATCCGTCCGTCTGTCCGTCTGTCCGGCACACATTAGGGTACTTATGGGGTAGGGGGCGTGGCCTAAGACAATAGAAGACAATGGAACTTATTCCGTACCCCGTAAGCCTATTGTGTCTTATGGGGTATTTCCTTTGATCTTTTATATAGCAAGTACCCCTAAGGTCCGAAATGTAAGTTCGTTTGTCCGTCTGTCTGTCTGTCTGTCTGTCCGTCCGTCCGTCCGTCCGTCACACTTTTCGGTTAACCACTTTGTCACAGTTTCTCAAACTGGCCATAGCATCTACATAAGTTGCTTAATCGCTTCAATACTTCAACACTTCATTCATTGGTATGTGTGCCACACCTGCCTTTTCATAATTTATAGACCTTCACCTTTGACCTTCACCAGGTTACTTAAATCATCTTAACAATTTTTGGTTAACCAGTTTGTCACAGTTTCTCAAAATGGCCATATCATCTACATAAGTTGCTTAATCGCTTCAATACTTCAACACTTCATTCATTGGTATGTGTGCCACACCTGCCTTTTCATAATTTATATGACCTTCGCCTTTTGACCTTCACCAGGTTACTTAAATCACTTAACAATTTTGGTTAACCAGTTCGTCACAGTTTCTCAAAATGGCCATATCATCTACATAAGTTGCTTAATCGCTTCAATACTTCAACACTTCATTCATTGGTATGTGTGCCACACCTGCCTTTTCATAATTTATATGACCTTCGCCTTTTGACCTTCACCAGGTTACTTAAATCACTTAACAATTTTGGTTAACCAGTTCGTCACAGTTTTTCTCAAAATGGCCATATCATCTACATAAGTTGCTTAATCGCTTCAATACTTCAACACTTCATTCATTGGTATGTGTGCCACAACTGCCTTTTCATAATTTATATGACCTTCGCCTTTTGACCTTCACCAGGTTACTTAAATAACTTAACCACTTTGTCACAGTTTCTCAAATATGCTGCAGGTGGCATCCGCGTTCGACAGACGCAGTTCTTGTTTTAACTTGTTGGTGCTGTGAAATTCCCGTGCTTATTTTTCGCGAAATGCTTTCCACTCTAGATTAATTATTAGTCTACTGTATGTGTCATCCGTCCACAAACGCATACTGCAGAGAATTTCAGGACGTTCAGTCCTTTGATTCTATATGACTCCAAATATAATACGGCCATTCTCGCCTACTTTCACTATTCGTATGTATACTGTGGAACATACTTTTACATGATCTGTAACCTGTCTGCACTGGAACTGCCCAATGTAAACAATAGGTTTCTTTACTCCTAAGAAAGAAAAAATCAACGTTGTCGTTTTCCCCAAATATTCTTTACATTATTTGGCCACTGAAACAGTGTTTTATACCATAAAAATACCAGAACATGTTTCTCAAATATAATTGGTCGATAATGGATCAGGATTTTCAAGCAAACTGTTTGTGGCCTCAAAACATCTGGATTAATTTTTGTCCCGCCTGCTTTAGCAGAAGCGGGACATAGGCATAGCTTTTCCGTCGGCAGCGGCGTATGCGGCGGCGGCGTGGGCGGTGGCGTCAACATTTCACGTTAAGTTTTTGCCTGTAGCTCAGTTTCCAGAAAAATACCAGTCCTACCACGTCCATACTTGGTATACATCAACACTGTGGTGTAACCATCTCACACAGCGGGTGATCTTGACCTAGTTTTCATGGTTCATTGACCTACTTTTCACATGCATTTTGCGTTTAGCTCTGTTTCTAAAACTTAACACTCAGGTTAATTCATTGTAACTTCTGTTTCCCTCAATGGAATGCTTTAATATTCCATACATGCATTTGTAACAACATCGCACATCATTCTACAGAAAGCCCATGGTGCCCGCTAGCCCCAAAGTTCAAGGTCACTTACTTAGAAATTTCCGGGTTTGGAAAACTTAACGCTCGGTTTAATTTATTACAACTTCTGTTTCCCTTGATGGAATGCTTTGGTATACATCAACACTGTGGTGTAACCATATCACACAGTGGGAGCCCATGTGACCTTGACCTATTTTTCATGGTTTATTTACCTACATTTCACATGCATTCAATGTTAAGTTTTGGCATCAACACTGTGGTGTAACCATATCACACAGTGGGAGCCCATGTGACCTTGACCTATTTTTCATGGTTTATTTACCTACATTTCACATGCATTCAATGTTAAGTTTTGGCATTTAGCTCAGTTTCCGGAAAACTATAAGTCCTACGACCTCCAAACTTGGTATACATCAACACTGTGGTGTAACCATCTCACACAGAGGGAGCCCATGTGACCTTGACCTAGTTTTTGTGGTTCATTGACCTACTTTTCACATGCATTCAACGTTAAGTTTTTGCGTTTGGCTATGTTTCTAAAACTTAACGCTCAGGTTCATTCGTTGTAACTTCTGTCAAATCCCTCAATGGAATGATTTAATATTCCATACATGCATTTGAAACAACATCCCGCATCATTCTACAGAAAGCCCATGGTGCCCGCTAACCCCAAAGGTCAAGGTCACGGGCTTAGAAAATTCCGGGTTTGGAAAACTTAACGCTTGGTTTAATTTATTACAACATCTGTTTCCCTTGATGGAATGCTTTAATACTTCTTAGGTGTAAACTATAGGAACATCCGGCATGAAGCCCATGGTGCCCGCTAACCCCAAGGTCAAGGTCACAGGCTTAGAAAATGCTCAGTTTTGAAAACTTAACACTTGGGTTAATTTATTGTAACTTCTGTTTCCCTTGATGGAATGTTTTAATATTTCATACATGCATTTGTAAGAACATTCCGAATCATCTGCGGAAAGTTCATGGTGTCCGGTAGCCCCAAGGTCAAAAATGTCTAGTATAGAATTTTAGCATCGGTACCAGGAGATACATGTCGTTGGCGGCATTCTTGTTTGTGTTTAGCTGTGTTTGTTGGAAAATAAGTGTTTTGGTTTCAGTTTATTATCCCCTCGTGTAGCGAAAAGGGGATATAGGGATGCAAAAGTTGTCTGTTCGTCCGTCTGTTCATCACAAAAATTTGGGTTAATCTGCAATAACTTCTGTTTCCATTGATGGAATGCTTTAATATTTCATAGGTGCATTTGTAGCATCATCCTGCATCATTCTACAGAAAGCGTATGGTGCCCGCTAACCCCAAGGTCAAGGACTTAGAAAATGTTTTGTTTCAAAAACTTTACACTTCATTATAACTTCTCTGTCCCTCAATGGAATGCTTTAATATTTCATAGGTGTATTTTTAACAACATCTCACATCATTCTACAGAAAGCCCATGGTGCTCAGTAACCCAAAGGTTATTACAAGCTTCTTATGTACTATCAAACTGCGCCAGGTGGGACATCTTGCTCCGCTTGTTATATACCAGACTACTTTTACCAGTCTCCATACAGATCTGTCTACAATATGTTCATTACCGGTATTCAACATTAAGTTCTATTCCCAGATACATGTATCTCTGAAATCAGATCACAATGTCAAGGTTACATAGGTCTTCATTTCGTTCAAGTTTCACATTTAGTATTTGAATTTTGGACTGGTTGTCAGTTAATTTTAACCCACTGTCCAATTTTGATCATATTTGGCTACCATGTATGCCTATAAGCACTGAGGTCACTGAGGACATACGTTCGGTCTTTTCCATTTAATACCATGAATTTGTGTTTAGCTAGGTCTTTTGTCCTGTCAATAACATGTTAACTACTGTCTGTTCCACGTTTTAACATGGGGGGGGGGGGGGGGAAAGAGGTGGAAGACGTGGGGGTGTAGTAAAAAAACAAAAAACATTTTGAAATTGACTAATTCCAAAATTATTTCAAAATTTATAATTCCTACTTCATTATAACTTCATACATGTGTATAAATGTGAAGTAGGAAAATATTTCATCAAATAATTTTGTTTATTATTGATTATTATTGATGGAATTAATGTGTTTAATGGCCAAATGTTCGTCCAAAATTTACAGCTACCCGTACCTCAAATCCATCCGCAAGTTCACCAAAATATACGGTAGACCACATATATCATGGTTCTTTTCGGCTGACACATAATTCCACAAACTTATTGTTGTTTGTTCGTGCTGACAGAGGGATAACCCGATAGTCTAGTATGTAGAGCCCAGGGGGCTGTTTCGTTAAACTTCGTACTACTAAGATGTTCGTAAGTGCAAATTTAGGATCGTCTGGGAATTTCAATTGATGGATTTACATTTATTGAGCATAGGCTGCATGTAAATCCAATAATTGTTTACAAGAAAACATTGCTAATGTGACATTTACTGACTATCATAATTTTCCACTTGCGAACATTATAGTCGTACGATGTTTAGTGAAACGGCCCCCGGATTTCAATACCGACCGAATGATGTCGGGCAAGTTAGGCATGAACAAATATTTTTATGGTATTTTCATCCCAGCGCGAAGGTTGCAGGCGCGTAATCAGGACATAAAAGGGGGGGTGCGCATTGAGCGGCGACAAATTGTCTAGGTGGGTCCGGGGACATGCCCCCCCCCTCATGAATTTTTCTTTGGATAAAGGACGCAAATCCTGGCTTCTAGAGCCCTCCAGACATCGATATATTATGCAAAATTTTATTTATTTTAGCAGAGAAATTTTCATTTTGCGAAATGTAGTTCTTATTTTATCTATGTGTACACACCTGGCCAAATTTTAGGGGGTGCGAACACACCCCCCCCCCCCTGATTACACGCCTGGGTTGGGAGCATGTGAAGGGTAATTATTGAACGATAGGGGTTCATCCTTACTGGAATCCCGCTGTTTGACCCTCGGGTACAATTTTGTCTTTCTGGTAGGCGAGAGTTGGATCGAGTTATACCCATTATAAAGTAGTAAGTACACAATGAGACAAGTAAAGTTATGTGATTCTATAACTTAAGAACATGTGCCATTTTTCATGAAAAATATTTACAGAAACTGTGATACATGTAAAATGTATTTACAATTTTTTTTATAGCAAATGCGGAATTCTATTTGCCATGAACATTTTGTCAACTTTCAACGTAATTTATGGAAAATATCGTAAATTTTGTAAATATTTTTCAGGAAATATCTCACATCTTCGTAGGCACAAAATCACATGGTTGGTCGCTTTCGTTACAATGCATAATGCTGTCTTGGTGTGAACACAAAGTGTAGATATTTTTAAGTACACATTGCCATCTCCGGTATCAGTATTAATAATCATCATATAGCTAGGCCTGTAATACCTCACACTTCAGCGAAACATCATACAGTTTCTATTTGCATAGCTCTCGACATCCCCTCCTCAATCGTGTTAACTCTTTCACCCCTAAGTAACTGGAATGGATTGTGATATTTTGCAACCAATCCAATGGTCACAAAATGATTTTCGGACTAGTCCATTTATGAAAAAGGGGGTGTTTTTGTTCTCAGAAATATGAAAATTACTTGCAAAAGTGCAGATCCAGATGAGACGGCTCGCGCTGTCTCATCTGGTTCTACACTCTTTGCCAATACCAATATACAGGCCTGTGGTGGTGAAAGGGTTAACCCTTACAATGCTGAATTAAATTTTGTTGTCTGCCGTTTATTTTTTTATTTTTATTAACAAAAACATAGTTTGGCAGCATTTTAGTGCTACCAATCCATGTTTTTATTGAGAATAAGGTAAACTATGAAACAACAGTAGACGGTAATTTTTGTTTCCCGCATTCTAAGGGTTATAAGTAAATAATGAAATTGGCAAACATGTGTGTCCTATTCAATATGCTCTGCGTTGTCAACTTGCAGGGATACCAACAGGCAAAATAATCTGATCAACATGGAACATGTACTTGTACAGGTAATATATGGGATTTAGTACTAAACCCATTGACTCGGCCTTAAATGACCTTAGCTGTTGATAGGACATTAAACCCCAACAAACAAACAAACAAATGAAAAGTCATGCAGAGCATGATGTTATTAGCCGATCAAATCAGGGTAAAGTGCATCGAACATATGTAGGTGTCTCTGGTAACATTATCAATGGTAAACTATTTTCGACCACAGTTCTGTACCCAGCGTTGACATTTTTCTCGATTTTGTGCAGGTTTTGGAAACCCGTTCCCAAATCCATCCAATAGCAGCAATGCCATATAGCAGCAATGTTTTGTTGTCACCATTATGTTGCGAAATATTCCAGCGTAACACCTGTACTGTATGCTCTATTTATCTACAAATTACACTCCGCAATACACAAAGTTGTAGTCACTGTGTGTTTGTCCGAATTCTGTGGCAGCACGCGAGTGGGCGGAGCTACCAGGGCTATATATATCTAGCGGTTACAGTGTCATCTAAAAATAGACGCAAGCTCCTGCGTATTTAGGCACATGCCCAGATTGGCCTAATGTGCCCCATCCGTGATTTTTGCGCGATGTCGGGCGCAAGACAATCAATAATTTGCAGCATTGACAATAATTAAGGGGGATTGCCGCAATCGCGCGTGCTGGATGCATCCCTGCCATCCCTGCATGATACGTAAACAAATCAAAGTTGGTTATGAAGGGCAATTTTTCGTTTTGATTGGTGGAAAATTTTGTGAATATTAACTAGCGTCAAATGACGCGCATACGCGATCCAATGGGATAAACCCGAGATGCTGGGATAAACCCGAAAATGCTGGGGTTGCTAGTAAGGAGATTTTGAGCAGAGGTAGATTATAAATTAGCCGAATAAACACATTTTACGCGATTATACGTGGCTGAAACTTGTTCTGTTTAATAAATAAAAGCTTTAAATTAGCCCAATAATCGGCGTATGTTGGCGTATATGGCCATTAGAGCCAACTATGGACTTCAACAACAATAACTTCCGGGTTAAATCTCTTCAGGCGTTCAGCTCATTAAGTATTCAAAATTGTGTTATTTGGCTATAAGTAAAGTTTTAAACGGAGATAATTGCCAAAAATGCAAACTTTATCGGTTGATGCAATTTGGAAGTGATACAGAAAAATTCGCGTTTGTAGATTACCGAATAGCGGAGAAAAGGGTTGCTACAAACTTTTTCAGAATTCGATGGATAACCAATATATTAGCCGATCTATAAATAGATCGGCTAATAACAAACTGATCAACATGGATGCAAATCATCCTGCACAGACAGTCAAATGTGGCTATGACTGGAGAAATGTGGCTATGACTGGAGAAATGTGGCCTATGGGATTTGTGTCAGTGTAGCTCGTGATCAAATATCACAGCCTAATAATAATCTGTATTGCTTGTTAGAAGCATGACGGGTGTTTCTTTGATGGAATGGCGAACAGAGCAGATCCGGATCAGACAGCATTTGCACAGGCTGATTTAGATCTACACTGGTCACAAAACTCATAAGCCCCATTTCTCCAGTCACAATGATACCCGTGTTTTAAATATTCTGTTTTTAGCGCGCTGTTCGAAGAAAGGAGTGCTTATGGCATACCCTCGGCATCGTAGTCAGCATCTGTCTGACCATCTGTCCGTCTGGTTGTCCGTACGTCTTCAAAAGTGCTAAAACTTAACGTTAGGGGAAATTTGTTGTAATTTCTGTGTCCTTTCACCAAACCTTTTGATATTTCACACATGCCTTTCTCTAATGATTCTCTATCATGCTGTGACAAATCCATGACGCTCAGACCCCAAAGTCAAGGTCACAGTCTTAGTGCTTTCATAAACTTAACGTTGGGGTAAATTTGTTTCCTCTCACCCCACTTCTTGATATTTCACACATGACTTTCTCTAATGATTCTCTATCAGGCTGTGACAAATCCACAACCCTCAGACACCTGCTAACCCCAAGGTCAAGGTCACAGTCTTAGTGCTTTCATAAACTTAATGTTCGGGGAAATTTGTTATAATTTCTGTTTCCTTTCACCCCACTTCTTGATATTTCATACATGCATTCCTCTAATGGTTCTCTCACATGCCCTGTTTCCTTTCACACAGCTTCTTGATATTCGTTAAACTAAAGCACCACCAGGCGCGCTTCGTTGTATTCTGACAACTCTTGTTATACCCCTGGCATACAAAGTATGTCGAGGGGTATATACAGGTAGTTTTCTTATATCCATCCGTTGATTAATCCATACCAACATATAGGGGACGTAGACAATTTTTAAGACGATTTTGAAAAATGTCTGCGTCCGTAAGATTTGCTTTAAAAAAGTTTTCAGTTATCAATTTTCTTTGCAACCACAGGGTCCGATCTAGGGTGGGGGGGTTCCGGGGTTGCCACCAGTTGGAGTCTGAATTTAAACGCCGTAAAACACAGGAAAGTGCATTTCTGAACATCTAGATCTAGAAAATTTGTCCTGGGGGGCATACCCCCGAACCCTCCTAGCATACTCGCTTCACTCCAAGGAGCTCAAATATAGGACAACCCCCCCGTGCCCCAAATGCTGGATCCGCCCTTGAACCATGCATCAGATTATCTTGAATATTTCTTTATCATCATTCATATTTTCTTTCTATAGCCCACCCATGCGGCTTTTATGCCTAAGGTCAAGGCCTAATGACTTAGAATATATTTGGTGGTTGGACCAGGTGGGGCCAGGGGTATCCATGAGCCCCTGCTCACTTGCTCTAGTTCTCTACAAAAACAGGTTTTGTCAGTCTATCAAACTACTATTTAGTAACACATACATTACTACAAGAAGTTTTCTGCACACTCGTGGGATGAATTTTATGCACACTCGTGAAATAAATATATATTTTTATACTATATACATAAACAATATAAATAAAGCAAACAAAAGTTTATTGGATAATATAATAATAATTAAGAATTGTGATTTGCCCGCATATGAAAAGAAATATAATTCCTTCAAGATGAAACACGATGTATTAACTAAATACAGCCGCAGGTCAAAACGACCCTGTACCAGTCTGAAACTGTTTTCATCAAAAGAGCATCAATGTTGGGAATTTTGACAACATACCGGTAGATGCTGTTTTGATTAATGATCGACAGCCGTGCCTCGGCATGATTGATGGGCGATTGTAAACAAACCATTTTAGATTTACTGAATTTTACAAACGTTGTCGTCCTGAAGACCCGGATCAGTGTGGACTTTCTGGGTCATTCTGATCCATCTACAGAGTTGCTATAACCCTTACAATGCTGAATTAAATTTTGTCATCTGTTGGTTACTTTTTCATTTCCAATTTTATCAACAAAAACATAGTTTGGTAGCACTTTAGAATCATTTCCAATGGAAATGATTCTAAAGTGCTGCCAAATTATGTTGTTATTGAGAAAAATGACAAAATATGAAACAACAGCAGACAACAATTTTCGTTTCCCGCATTATAAGGGTTAATGTTTATATATAATATTGTCAACAACATCACTTACAAAGATTAATTAAGGAAATTATTGCAATGTTCTGTCAATTCATGTTTGTATCGAGAAGGAAGACAAAATTGGAAACAACGTACAGTCTGAGAATATGGACTATGGTATATTCACAAGCACATAACCTAGTCAATCTGAAACACTGGTTAATCTGACACATTTGTCTTGTCACAAAGCATGTCGGATTAACCAACTGTATAAATAAAATATTTGCATATATGGTATTTAGAAAATATAAAACTTATCGCACTCAATAAATTGTATATAATTCCAGCACAAAAATATTTACACAATTCCCTAACATTTGATTGGCCCGTACCAAGTCTCTGTTCAAAATTTATATCCCAGTAATTAAACTCCCACGCCAAACTACTTTCCGTAACCGTGAGGCGCAGTTAAAATAATTCTTAAGAAAACGGAAAATAAACACATTTTCTTGATTAATTTATTTCAAATGCTGGAATTATAAGGAATGAATGGCCTTTTTGTGGAATTTATCGGGGATATAAACTTGGAAAAGTCGCGGGAATACTGGACGAGGCCTTCCAGCCTTCGTCCAGTATTCCCGCGACTTTTCCAAGTTTATGCCCCGATAAATTCCACAAAAAGGCCATTCATTCCTATAATATTTTCTCAATAGCAAACTCGGCAAGTCTCCTTTGTTAACCCTTAGACCGCTATCTTATTTTAGTTGTCGTCTGCTGTTTATTTTCTATTTTCCATTTTTATCATGAAGAACATGTTTTGACAGCATTTTAGAATAATTTACAACATCCTTGACAGCACTTCAGAATCATTTCCATTGGAAACAATTCTGAAGTGCTGTCAATCCATGTTTTTAATGAGAAATAATGCAAGACGACAATTGTTGTGAGTAGCGGTCTAAGGGTTAACCCGAAAAAATGTATACACTTGTGCAACAAATTTTATATTTCTATCCCATTTTTCAATGAAATTATATTCCAAAGTCGCAGCTGTCAAACGATGTCTTTATTGACAGAGAAGACAAATGTAAAACAAAAGCAGATAACAATTTACTTTTTCCGCATTCTAAGAGTTATAAGTCTGTATCACATTGTCAGATACAATTGAATGGACGTACATATGAGACATGATTTTGTACATATCTCATGAGTTATAATTCCGCATTTGCTATGAAAGTAAAAATCTCATATATATATTTGATAACCTATTTCCTTATCTGTACGTATAACAACATTGGTATTGACAAAGTATCATTAACAATGAACATTGTTACTCGATACAGTTTGGTTTTCCCTTCCTGGTCACTAATCACGTTTTCAAACATTTGTTTCACATTCTGACATACACAGGCTTATTTCCCCTCACCGATAGGCAGGAGTGATATACGAGAGTCCATGTATGTGTGTATGTATGTTAGTAAATGACACCTTCTTAACCCTTAGACCACCGCTACACACAACAATTGTCGTCTGCTGTTGCTTTATATCTAGCCTTATTTCCATAAATTCATTCAAAACATGGTTTAGAATCAGTGCTGTCAAAGCATGTCGGAATTTATTCTAAAATGCTGTCAAAGAATTTTTTTGGTGATAAAAATGGAAAATAGAAAATAAACAGCAGACGACAAAAAATAATATAGCGGTATAATATTTCTTAATAATTTATGAACCCTCCACCGATTTTAATATTATTTGGCCACAATGTGTGTCTGTGGATGGTGCTCTGCTTCACATACAGGTCATGTCTGAAGACCCAGGCTCAAGGTCACTTAGGACTTATGCTCATTGTTCACCCACGATAGTGGAATGTGAGACAAAGTGGTCACAATTCCGGTGCCGGTGGCATCATCGTTGTCATCAGCATCGTCATCAGTGTCGTCAACAATTTGGAACGTAAATTTTGGACGTTGCCAAATTTCCCATATCTCTTGATCTGTTAGTTGGATCATTACCAAACTTTATCAATAGCTTCCTCGCATTGATAGCTATCCGTCCAGTGTCATTCGGTTGACCTTGGCCTTCACCTTGATGACCTTAACCTTTGTGGGACTTAAGTTCTTGATGTAGACAAATTTCCCATAGCTCTTGATTCGTTAGTCGGATCATTACCAAATTTCATCAATAGCTTTCTCACATTGATGGCTATCCACCCACTGTCATTTGGGTGACCTTAACCTTTGTGAAACGTACATTTTGGATGTAGCCAAATTTCCAATATCTCTTGACCGTTATTCAAATCATTACTGAATTTCATCAATAGCTTCTTCACATTGATAGCTATCCATCCAGTGTCATTCGGGTGACATTGACCTTCACCTTGGTGACCTTAACGTTTGTGGGACGTCATTTGGAACATAGCCAAATTTCCCATCTCTTAATCCGTTATTTGGATCATTACCAAATTTCATCAATAGCTTTCTCATATTGATGGCTATATACCCACTGTCATTTTGGTGGCCTTCACCTTGGTGACCTTAACCTTCTTCGTGTCAATAGTTTTGTACATAAATTATGTCCAAATGTTGAATACCTCCTGATCCGTTAGTCGGATCCTTTACCAAACTTCACCAATAGCTTCCTCACATTGATGGCTATCCACCCAGTGTCTCATTCGGGTGACCATGACCATGGTGACCTTGACCGTCATGTCAATAATTTTGGACATCCAAACGTTGAATATCTCTTGATCCGTCATCTCCAAACTTCATCAATAGCTTCTTCACATTGATGGATATCTACCAGTGTAATTTGGATGACCTTGACGTTGGTGAGCTTCACCTTTGTGTCAACAATTTTGGACATACTTCCAAATGTTGAATATCTCCTGATCTGTCATATCATTACCAAATTTCATAAATAGGTTCCTCACATTGATAGCTTCCATCCAGTGTCATTCCGGTGACGTTGACTGTCACCTTGGTGACTTTGACTTTTATGTCAATCATTTTTGATGTACATGTACGGCCAAATGTTGAATATCTCTTGATCCATTAGTCTGATCATTACCAACCTTCACCAAGAGGTTCCTTCCTCTCTTGATGGCTATCCACCCAGTGGCATTGGCTGTGATATTAATGTAATACATTCAGTATAATACAAATTAATACATTTATCTTAAAATTGAAAATTTCTCCCTCAAAGTATGCTTTGCTAGGAAAGTATACTTTGCAATGTTGGTGAAATAGGAGGCTCCAGGTTATGAAGGCTGCCAGCGAGCGGATTAGCTTAGATAATAACAAATAGCTTCAAGGGATGTTATATACTCATGATTTTTCAAGTTTAGTAATATACGACTGTAGCCTATTTCACCAACATTGCAAAGTATACTTTGAGGGAGAAATTTTCAATTTTAGGATAAATTTATTAATTTTTAGCCAGGTTTTTTGAAAAAAATCCAGGCTATTGGATTGGCGAAAGCCGGGCGGGCAGGCGGCCGGCGGGCGGGCGGCGTCCACAATTAATATCAATGTTAAGTTTTCGTGTTTGAGTCCATTTCTTTGTTACTGTACCACCTATAGGACCACCAAACTTTCACAGCTTCATAATCAAGGGGTGCCCACCACATATTACTATCCAACATGTTACTTTTTTTTTAACTTGACCCATTTTTTCCGCGCAGTCGACTTAGCCATTTTCAATGTTAAGTTTTCGCGTTTACAATGTTAAGTTTTCGTGTTTAAGTCCATTTCTTTGGTACTGTACCACCTAGGACCCCCAAACTTTCACAGCTTCATAATCAAGGGGTGCCCACCACATATCACTATCCAACATGTTACTTTTTTTTTAACTTGACCCATTTTTTCCGCGCAGTCGACTTAGCCATTTTCAATGTTAAGTTTTCGCGTTTACAATGTTAAGTTTTCGTGTTTAAGTCCATTTCTTTGGTACTGTACCACCTAGGACCACCAAACTTTCACAGCTTCATAACCAAGGGGTGCCTACCACATACAATTATCCAACATGTGACCATTTTTTTACCTTCACCTATTATTTCTACGTAATTGACTTAGCCATTTTCAACGTTAACTTTTTAACGTACGTCTGGTTAAAATTTTTGGTTGAAACTTTTTTGTTATACTATATCTCTGCAACTGCTTCGCCCATTACCTTGAAACTTCACATGGGTGTTTATCATCGTCCATATTTTCACTCTAACCCCCAACCGTGCGGCCCTTGTGCGCAATGTCAAGGTCAAATTTCTTTGAATTTATTTGTTAAAGTTTTTTCGTGTACTATATCTCTGCAACTGCTTCACCCATTACCTTGATACTTCACATGGGTGTTTATCATCATTGTCGCACCCGCTTGCGGAAAGCGCGATATCGTCGGCATTTTGGCATACGTCCGTCCGTCCGTCCGTACGTCCTTGTGTCCGTTTAAAGTTTTTTCGTTAAAGTTTTTCCATCTACTATATCTATTTTTTTAGTGTCCATGCCTCGCCCCAAGGTGCGACATGCAGGCCACGGCCATCTAGTCTACAAAAAGTGGGTATAATTATGTTATCCAAGTGTCCATGCTTGGAAAAAAACTGGCCTTCGTGGCTTTGCCTCGTTTCTTGTTGTGTACTATATCTCTGCAACTGCTTCACCCATTACCTTCATACTTCACATGGGTGTTTATCATCATTGTCGCACCCGCTTGCAGAAAGCGCAATATCGTCGGCATTTTGGCATATGTCCGTCCGTACGTCCGTGTGTCCGGTTAAAGTTTTTTCGTTAAAGTTTTTCCATCTACTATATCTATTTTTTTTACTGTCCATGCCTCGCCCCAAGGTGCGACATGCAGGCCACGGCCATCTAGTCTACAAAAAGTGGGTATAATTATGTTATCCAAGTGTCTATGCTTGGAAAAAACCTGGCCTTCGTGGCTTTGCCTCGTTTCTTGTTATTATACTGAATTTATTACATTATCACAGCCATTAATTTATGCATATATGCAGTTGTTAGTGTTATATGAAATAATTCATTTCAGTAAAAATAAATGATTACTCCCTCAAAGTATACTTTGCTAGAAAAGTATACTTTGCAATGTTGGTGAAATCGGCTACTGGTCTATTTATTATAAATCACATCAGGATCTAAAGTTGATGGCAAAAAATCATGTTGGTTTCATTAGATTTTGTCATATACACTTTTTGGCAGTTCGATGTGTCATCACCCAGTACAGTACACCCGTCTAAACTGGACACCAGGTAAACTTTCACTCTCACTGTTATGTATCTCCAAATATATTATCTGTTCATGATAGCAAAGAACACACACATGTATTGGAGTGCTGCAATAGCTGAATAATTATGATAGTGGAAACTCATTGTTGGTCTATTACCCACTGAAGTATATTATGGATACAATACTTTTTATTGAAAACATTTGATTATTTTGTTATTTCTCCATAAAAATATATGTTGTTACCACTCATTTGAACCATCTCATCGAGACGGTTCATATGAGTGGTAATAGTACAGCAGCAGCTCCCGGAAAAGTTTGAGAGGGGTCAACCGGAAGTACCACATTACATGTTATATACCAAATTGTTCGTCTTGATGTCAGGAATTAGTAAACCAATGTTGCCATTGTGGCAACTTTGTGCCGGCTGAGATTTTTGGGTCAAAAGATGACTTTTGGCAAAACAATGCTGAAAACTGGAATCCGCACTTTTTGAAAATAAATGACGCTTATATAATGTACACAGGGTTCTAACATCTGAAATATAGAAATTAAATTACAACCTTCTGTAACATATAAACCATAATTGGCAACTGACCGTTCCAAGATAGCACCAATTTCCTTGCATGTAAGTGTACTTCAATTTAACAGGTTATTTGACGAACACATTGTATAACATTCAAGTTACTGTACGATATTTGTATATATACATGTCGTTCGTATTGCAATATACTATATTTGACGCAAACTTAAAAGTTTCATCATTGGGAGATGAAATCACCACACCAGGCGCGGATCCAGATGGGGGTGTCCAAACGCCTGCCCTGTCCTAAACAAGCAAATCACAAATTTTCATATACCGTATCCCAAATTTTATTCTGTGCTGCAATAAATAAGCGCGGCCATTGCACCAGCAGATAATGAGGATAGTCCTGTAAATGCACTTGAAAAAGTGATCAAGATGTTAACAAAGTTTGTGGAAGAGAGGCTTGCTGACCCAGACTCAGATGATGGAAAATATCGAAAAAGCCTGTATGACACATTACCGCGGTCAGTGCGGAAAGCAATGTCTGAAATCACAAAGTCAGTTAAAGTAAGTAAAGAAGAATAATGTGAGTATGGACGAAAAACTAATGTCTTTTGGCTGTCACAGCCAAGAAAAAAATTGCATTAGCAAGAAATATGTCGTATGAAAATGCGCTAGTTCCGTTAAGCATGTTTACTGAGGATGGTAAGAAGATGGTATGGACAGCAAAATCACAGCCTATCCCATGGCTGGAAGGAATATAAACATCTGAAACAGTGAACAGTGTAACAGCATGTGATGCCATCGTGTTTGATGGGCATGCCTGCATTCAGATGATGAATGACACAGCACGACATGTTGCACAATTACATTGAAGAGATGGCGATGGGGCTCTTCAATTTTATTTTGAATCGCAGTAGAGTCTCTAACAGTGACATTCCAGTTCAGCAAATTCATGTAGTGTTCGACAATATGTTGACGACAGCATCAAGGACCAAACGCGTGAGAAACAAACATGAGGCGTGCAAGGAAGTGCTCTAAACGTGCGACCAGCAATCCGGATCCCACCAAACTGGACACAATTTCTCAGTAATTGCATGAATAAGTCTGTGCTTGTACAGTGTTACACAAGGCACAAATCTCCCATTTGGTAGTATAAGAAAGGGGAACATAAAAAATCACCTCCATCACACCCCACCCCAATCTACCATATGCATAGTGTAATTAAGTCCCTTGATAGACAAGAATATCACAAGATTGGGGGAAGATTTCTGATCAAGTGAAAATGTTTGTGTAGGACAGTTAGCATGTGACGCATATTGGCGGGGGGGAGAGAGGGGGGGGGGGGAGATTTTCCTAGGAAATATCCCCCCCCCCCTCAGCCATCTACCATATGCATAGCGGATGTGAATGCCTCTTTGTAGACAAGAATAATCCCCCTCCCTCATGATGAAATAATGTATGTTGGTGTAGAACAGATGGCATTTGGCATGTATTGAGAGGAAGGGGGGAGATAATTTCCTAGGAAATATCCCCCCCCAACCAACTATCATATGCATAGCGTATGTGGAGAGTCTCTTTGTAGACAAGAATAACCCACGATTGGGGGAGTATTTCTGATGAAATAATGTATGTTGGTGTAGAACAGATACAATGTTTGGCATGTATTGAGGGAAGGTGGGATGAGATTTTCCTAGGAAATATCCCCCCCAACCAACTATCATATGCATAGCGGATGTGGATGTCTCTTTGTAGACAAGAATAACCCACGATTGGGGGAGTATTCTGATGAAATAATGTATGTTGGTGTAGACAGATAGCATGTGGCATGTATGGTGGGGGGGGGGGTGGAGATTTTCCTAGAAATATCCCCCCCCCCAACCAACTACCAATATTGCATAGCGGATGTGGATGTTCTCTTTGTAGACAAGATTAAACCCCCCCTATTTCTGATGAAAGAAATGTAAGTTGGGTGTTGAAAAACAGAAAGGCATTTGGCATGTATTGAGGGGAGGGGTGGATGGGGAGGAAATCCCCCTATGAATCAACTACCAATAAGCATAGCGGATGTGAATGTTCTGTTTTGTATAGAACCAAGAAACAAACCCCCAAACGAATGGGAGTATTAATCCCTGATGAAATAAAGTAATGTTGGTTGTAGAAACAGAATAGCATTTGGCATGTATTGGGAGGGGGGGGTGGGGGGGGGAAGATCCCCCCCCCCCTAGGGAAAATCCCCCCCCCCAACTACCATTATGCATAGCGGATGTGGATGTCTCCCATTTTTGTAGGGGACAAGAATAACCCAACGATTTGGGGAGTATTTCTGATGAAATAATGAATGTTGGTGTAGAACAGATAGCATGTGGCATGTTTTATTGAGGTGGGGGGGGGGGGGAAGGGGGTTTTCTAGGAAAATATTCCCCCAACCTCCCCCCCCCCCACCCCCAACCATGTACCTTTTTATGCAAAGCCCCGGAATTGGGGGTATTTTGGTCCTCATGTCATTGCAAGGGAAATAACCCCCCCCCCCCCCTCCCACCATGCATGAAATGGTTATGTCCTTTTGTAGACAAGATATCCCATTTGGCAAAAATTGTATTGGGGATGAAGTGGGGGGAGGGATTTTTCCTAGGGAAATATTCCCCCCCCCCCCCCAACCCCCAACCAATATTGCATAGCGGTGTGGATGGTTTTTTGTAGAAAAGAAATAAACCCAAACGATGGGGGAGAATTTATTTTGATGAAACTAATGTAAGTTGGTGTAGAAAAATAGCATTTTGGCCGGTTATTGTAAATGGGGGGGGGGGGGAGATTTTCCAAGGGAAATAATTCCCCCCCCCCCCCCAACCCCCCCCCACCTAACCTGCATAGCGATGTGAATGTCTCATTTGTAGACAAGAATAACCCCCCTCCCTCATGATGAAATAATGTATGTTTGGTGTAGAACAATAGATAAGCATGTGGCATGTATTGAAGGGGGGAGGGGGGGGGGGAGATTTTCCTAGAAATATCCCCCCCCCCCAACCATCTACCATATGCATAGCGGATGTGAATTTGTCTCTTTGTAGACAAGAATAACCCCCCTCCCCTCATGATGAAATAATGTATGTTGGTGTAGAACAGATAGCATTTGGCAATTGTATTGAGGGAGGGGGGGGGAGATTTTCCTAGGAAATATCCCCCCCCCCCTCCCCCAACTACCATATGCATAGCGGGATGTGGATGTCTTTTTTTGTAGACAAGAATAACCCACGATTGGGGAGTATTTCTGATGAAATAATGTATGTTGGTGTAGAACAGATAGCATGTGGCATGTATTGTGGGGGTGGGGGAGATTTTCCTAGAAATATTCCCCCCCCTGCAACCATCTACCATATGCATAGCGGATGTGAATGTCTCCCTTTGTAGACAAGGAATAACCCCCCCCTCCCTCATGATGAAATAATGTATGCTGTGTAGAACAGATAGCATTGTGGCATGTATTGGTGGGGGGGGATTTTTCCTAGGAAATATCCCCCCCCCCCAACTACCATATGCATAGCGGCTGGGATGTCTCTTTGTAGGACAAGAAAAATAACCCACGATTGGGGGAGTATTTCTGGTGAAATAATGTATGTTGGTGTAGAACAGAAGCATGTGCATGTATTGAGGGGAGGGGGGAGGGGGGGATGGATTTTCCTAGGAAATATCCCCCCCCCCAACCATCTACCATATGCATAGCGGGATTGTGAATGTCTCTTTGTAGATCAAGAATAACCCCCTCCCTCATGATGAAATAATGTATGTTGGTGTAGAACAGATAGCAGTGGCCATGTATGTGGTGGGGGGGGTGAGAAGATTTTCCTAGGAAATATCCCCCCCCAACTACCATATGCATAGCGGATGTGGATGTCTCTTTGTAGACAAGAATAGCACATGATTGGGGGAGTATTTCTGATGAAATAATGTATGTTGGTGTAGAACAGATAGCATTTGGCATGTATTGAGGGAGGGGGGGGGGGGGGAGATTTTCCTAGGAAATATCCCCCCCCCCAACCAACTACCATATGCATAGCGGATGTGGATGTCTCTTTGTAGACAAGAATAACCCACGATTGAGGGAGTATTTCTGATGAAATAATGTATGTTGGTGTAGAACAGATAGCATGTGGCATTTATTGGTGGGGGGGGGGGGGGAGATTTTCCTAGGAAAATCTCCCCCCCCCCTCCCTCAATACATGCCAAATGCTATCTGTTCTACACCAACATACATACATTTCTTTCATCAGAAATACTCCCGCAATCACCTGCTATTCTTCTATACAAAGAGACAATCACATCCACTTTGCATATGGTATATGGTGGGGGGATATTTCCTAGGAAAATCTCCCCCCCCCCACCAATACATGGCACATGCTGTCTGGTTTCGTACACCAATCATAACATTATTTTTGTTTTCAATAGAAATACTCCCCCAATCGTGGGCTATTCTTATCTACAAAGAGACAATCACATCCACTATGCATAGGGTAGATGGTGGCGGGGGGGAATATTTCCTAGGAAAATCTCCCCCCCCACCAATACATGCCACATGCTATCTGTTCTACACCAACATACATTATTTCATTTCATCAGAAATACTCCCCCAATCGTGGGCTGTTCTTGTCTACGTCCATATCCATGGTAGATGATGGCGGGGGGGATATTTCCTAGGAAAATCTCCCCCCCCCACCAATGCATGCCACATGCTTGCTGTTCTACACAGATATACCATGTGCTATACATTTATACCAATCATATGCAGCTATGGTGGAGATTTAACCTAGCAGTTATGGTACGGTAATGGGGAATTATTGCATATACCGGTAAATAGAATCTCTACTGCCCCACCACCACTATATTGTCTATGTATAGATATTATACTAAATTGGAGAGCTCTTTTATATAAAATACTGCCTCGCCTATTCACATACTTCTCCACAAGCAGACATACATTATGACTATGTTAGTTGGGTATACATATAGGGATATTACGTCCTTTGTTACCAACAGACTGGTTCTAGCATGTGCATTTTGTATGCTCCTGAGCACAATATCAACAATGTATATGAACATACATTGAAAGTTTTGTGGGACAGTGTCTGTGAAGGTGGTGATGGAGTGGGGGGGGGGGTTGGGGGAGAATTTCCAGGCGGGGGGGGGGGGTGGGGGGGGATATTTCCTAGGCTTAAGCCTGGAAATCTTCCCCCCCAGGGGGGAAGATTTCCAGGGGGGGAAGATTTCCTGTTACACCGGTATGCAATATTTATAACTGAAAATATCACATTTCACTTCCGCTTAGAAATACAAGATAAGCTTTCCACTTATATTTTCATAATGTAATTGGTGCAAATCAGACATTAGAAAAACACTGTACATGTAACTTTATGTAGATATTATCTATTATCTAACATGATGAACATGCTCGCATGCGATTATAGTCGCAACATATTGACACATTTTTGTCGAGCCCGCTTGCGGAAAGCGAGACATAGTGATCACAATGACGTCCGGGTGTGTACAAATGCTCATCTGTGTGTTGGGCAAGCGTTTTAGGGATCTTCTTGGGTAGGGTTAGGGTAGTGTTGGGTACTTTTTGGGTAGTGTTGGGTAGTTTTTTATACAGTAAAAACCCAACAAGTATCCATTCGTAACGTCCGTCCGTCCGTCCGAAATCTACGTTAAAGTTTTTAAATACCTTATATCTCTGCAGTCCTAAGTCACATCGACTTGAAACTTCATATGCTTATTAGTCATGATCCATATATTCATGCTGTATCCCACTCATGTGGCCCCTGTGCCCAAGGTCAAGGTCAAATGACTTGGAAGTTAGCGTTCCGAAATCAGCGTTAAAGGTTTTAAAGACCTTATATCTCTGCAGTCATAAGTCACATTGACTTGAAACTTCATATGCTTGTTAGTCATGATCCATATATTCATGCTGTATCCCACTCATGCGGCCCCTGTGCCCAAGGTCAAGGTCAAATGACTTAGAAGTTTGCGTTCCGAAATCTGCGTTAAAGTTTTTAGATACCTTATATCTCTGCAGTCCTAAGTCACATTGACTCATGCAGCCCCTGTGCCCCTATGTCAAGGTCAAATGACTTAGAAGTTTGCATTAAAGTTTCCGTCAAAAGTTGCGTTAAAGTTTTCACATACCTACTAAGTCAGATTTGCTTGAAACTTTATACTTATTGGGCATCAAACTTCAAATAAATACACTCTGAGACCATCAAATGCCTTGGCGGGCTCGACATGCGGGCCGCGGCCATCTGGTTTTACTAGTGTATGCCTTCACCAGCATGTGTATTAACTCATTCGACCCTAGCGCCACGATAACGCGTCATTCTTATCTGCTGTTGTATCCCGCGTGCCGCGTATACGCGTCGTAGTAAACCTTAATTCACCTGTCCCGCGTGCCACAAATTGATGGCTGCATAAAGCTAGCTTTCTATGCCGCGTGCCACGTTATGTCGTCGTGTTTGATTGGTTGTTTCAAACACATATCTATTGAATGAGAAGCAACCAACCAATCAGATTTCTCGTTATATATGATAAAGAAAGTCTAATTTTAGCGTGGTAAAATTTTCAAAACAATTTCACAAGAAGAAAGTTGCTAAATTTGTGTCTGAAAACCCGCAATTATAATGTCAATTCGCCGACTTGGGCTTGATCAAGTGGTAGCGTTAGTCACGGAAGATGGGGCAGACGACTCAACGAGCGATGTCGGCATCAATAATGGGAGTGACAATGAGACAGAAAGTGAACATTCTGAAAGTGGCAATGATGATGACCGCCACAATGTTCTTGAGGGTAATCACTGGCGCATAAATGATAGAACAAATATGCCAAAGGCAACATTTGCTGGGCCAAACCCTGGAGCTACTGTGGACTTGGATCCAGATGCGACAGAGTTTGATTTCTTCGAGCTTTTCTTTCCTCTGATCCTGATTGTATCGCTGGTTACGCAAACAAACCTGTATGCCGAACAACAGATTGAGAAGCCCGATCCACAGTGGCGAGAGGTGACCGAGGACGAGATGAAGGCGTGGCTCGGCATTAGGGTTTACAACCCACACGAGGAAGAGTGGAAAAGGGTCAATTCAAAACGGCCCAAAAGGGAGAAATGACCGCCTGCCTGTGGAAAGAGAAAAAACATGTGTACGACAGCCAGAATCGACAGTGTTGTGAATCGAAAACTGAAAACTGAAAAATGGTGAATTGCAACAAATCCCGGCACCATCCATCATACCGGCATACAACACCAACATGAATGGGGTGGATTATGCAGATCAGCTGCATACTCAATATAGTACATACCGCTCATCACGAAAATGGTCGCAGTACCTCTTCTGGTTTGCGTTCGACGTAGCCATCACAAATGGGTTCATCATAATGAAGGAATCGGTCAACCACCAACGCCAAACAAAGACGGGCCGAAACAAGAAACTTGTCATGGTTACAAGATGGCCCTGGCGAAACAACTAATTGGGGACTATGTCGAAAATGAAAGGGCCGTTCTTGCGACGATAAACATTGGTCATTTCCCGAAGAAATCCGAGAAACGCGGTCGCTGCAGACGATGCAGCAAACAAAAACATTGACGGGAAATTTTGAACATGTGTACACAGTGCAACGTTCATCTGTGTATTGGTTGTTTTGAGCTGTGGCACCGGGATCTTGTGAAAAACAAATGATTGTTCCAGCCATGTATACAGTATGTACATACAATGGCGATCAGTGCAGATCCTGATCAGACTGTGCGGATGCACAGGCTGATCTGGATCTACACTGGTAGCAAAACTGTACTGTTATGATCCACCAAGAGAAAACAGGTTTATTGGATATGCGACCAGTGTGGCCCTTGATCAGTCATCGCAGTAAGATCCAGACTGGCTGATCAGGAGTGGCACATGTCAAAATTCTATAACCCATTTTTCTTGTGGTAGGTCGTACGGTAGCTAGGTATAAATGACAGACGATAATAAGTTGCTGGAGGTCAATCGATGAGTCCAAATATAGGTAGACCTGGATGTATTATATCATAGCCTCGTTTTCGTGTATACTAACTACATGATAAAGTGCACGTGCATGCATGTCAATATAATAGTGTATCTTGGTGCGCAAAATAGACATGTAGTGTGGCTCAGTGGTATCGAAGCGGGAGAATATCCATACGTTAGCAGAACGTTTGTTCATTTTATCTGCTCGAGAGTTCGAACCTCACAAAACGCATTACTTTTGTCGATATCATTCTGTTTTTTTTTATGACTGGTTGCTGGAGAAGGGAATAAGTGAAACGGCGAGGGTTATCACTATTGCTGTTTGACCTCAATATGACATGATCTGCGAGAACATACTCCAAGATTCTTCATGTACACACATATGTGCATTTAGTTATTAGTTTTCTAAGTGAGACTAACGTTCTACATGTAATCTATATCATGCTTAGTTAATGTAATTTGTAAGAGCAACACACATAAAAAAGAAATATATAATAAAATATAAACAAATAAAAATATATATGTATACATGTATGAAAAACTAAGATTCGAACTCAGTACCTACGGCATTGATACCTTCACTGTAACCCCTCGACTACATAACACTTCATGACAAATCTCAAAAATCAATATTGAAAAGGAATATTGCCACGGGTATATTTACCTGTCTCACCTATTCTGTGTTTTGTTTATGATCGGTTTGTATGTAAACAAGTAGCAAGTTATCGTCTGCGGACTATATGTACTTTATTCCATCAACGGATGTGTACATAAAGCATACTACAATGT